>PVIY010052888.1:0-14975 GCA_004026745.1 Myrmecophaga tridactyla | reverse complement strand
TAAAAAAGGTTGTCAAGTGGTTAAATGTACCCGTCCTTGTAATATCATCCACTAGCAAAGCCGTTGCTGCATCTCTGTAATATGACCTTGTGATGGAAGGAAAAGACGCCTGCCCTGCCATATCCCATATCTGAAGTTTTATCTGTTTATCATCTATAGTGATCATGTGAGCACCAGACTCTTCACCCAGGTTGTGCACTGGCTGAAATCTCTTGTCTGTGCACGTAGCGATAAGCATGACTTACCTGCACTGTATCCCTGACGATGAGGTCCTTGAGGTCGGCAGGTGCCATGGTCATGGCCTCTCCGGGCCAGGACACTGGGGTCCTCTTCCTGCTGCTGCACCTCTGCACCCCTCGCCCTGGTGTCACTCACGGTGCTGGTTTGAAAGGACGGACGTCCCCTAGCAAAGCCATGTTTTAATCAAAATCCCATTTTGTGAAGGCAGAATAATCCCTATTCAATACTGTATGTTTGAACCTGTAAGTAGATCATCTCCCTGGAGATGTAACCCTATCAAGAGTGGTTGTTAGACTGGATTAGGTGGAGACGTGTCTCCACCCATTTGCCTGGGTCTTGATTAGTTACCACTACTACCGTGTCATCTGCAAATAATGAAAGTTTCCTGTAAAAAGGAGGGAGAGAGTGTGGTGGTGAAACTTCCCAGCTCACCACCCAACTTTCCACCACAGCCTTGTGGAGCCAAAACCAGAAATGCGTTGGCAACAGGGGGCCTCTGATCGATACAGCTCTGCCAAGCATGGGTGACGGGGGCTTACCCTTTGCTTGGACATAGTTACAGCACAATTGGCATCACAATCCACTGTGAGGTTGCTACTAGGCTGCTGGACATGGAAAAAAAGATGCAGCATGCCATTCTGAGGTCGTATAATTCTTTATTTAATTTATTTAAATTGTATTAGAGAATAGGCCTTCTGGGGATACTCTCCTGGGCCTGTGACCTCTTTGAAGCTATTAAATGGGATTCAAAGGTCACCTTTGTCTCTGAGGTCACGAAGATCACACTTTGATCACGCTTAATTGGCCCCGGGATGGCCTCTGTGTTCCTCCTCCCCACCGACTTGGACACATGTCCAGGTCTCTTCCACTGGCCTATGCTGCTGAGTTAGTAGAAAGGCTGATGCTCCTGAGTCTGTTGTTGAGGCACCCGAGCTAGCTGGGGAGATGCTCTTCCCCGATTTCCCAGGAAGCTTGGACTCCTTTCCCATGGGCACACCTGATGCCCTTGCGAGTGGAAGAGCGTCTTCTGCCCCCATGCCCTCTTCATCTTCCTTACTGGATTTTCTGCTAGACAAGGACCGGCCTGATGATTTTTGGCCAATGCTGTGTTCCCTTGTCTTTTGATGACTCTTACTGGGCTTGGGGTGATGGGAAGTTTGCTCTCCCCCAGGGTTCTGTCCTTTTCCCTTCTGTTCCTTTCTTTCCTTTTGGGCTTCGTCATTGATTGGTCTGGGAGACTCGCTGGCCTGCCTCCTGCCCAATCTTGTGGTCTTCACTCACGGAGATGGAGACAGTTGCTTCCACTGCTGAGTCCGGAGCTGTTTCTGCCAACGGTCTTGCTGGCAGATGTTGTTCTGGCCATCACCACACTCCTGCTGCTGTCAGGAGAGAGAGGCCAACCCTGCTATGCTGGAGCAAACTCTGAGGTCTTGCTTGCAGATCCTGGCATGGCCAGCTTAGCGCTCTTCAAGGGCATGTTGACAACACCTGCCATGGCCGTGTTGCTCTTTGTTCTTCTTAGTTCCTTGGAGGTTGCTCCTGCTACTGCTGCATGATTCTGGCTTTGTTGTCACGCTCGAGGCGCCTACGGCGATGGCCTTCACTGCTGCACCTGCAATTGTCCCAGACACTGTCCCTCGGGCAGACTGTGCTGGTTTGCAGATGGTCACATCAGGCCTAGGTCTTTCTGTTTGCTCTCTTCTGCCCAGCAAAAGCAGCAGAGGCCCCAGACACCCCGGCGACCCCGGGGAGTCTGCTGATTTGGACTTGGTTCTCCACGGGTGGTTCTCAGAGATGAAAGAGCTGTTCCCACTGGGCAAAGGTGTCTGTGGGCCCAGAGGCGGGTTGTGGTCACAAGTATTACTGGGGCAACAGGATGCTGTGGGGATCTGACCTCAGAGGAAAATCTCTTTGTGGTTGTAGAGAATGAGAGTGGGCTCCCCACAGGCGAATCCTGGGGAGAGAAGTTACCACTTGGCCTGCAGCCCCTGCGCAGCCGTGTCTGTACGCTGCTGCCCTTTGGAGCTGTCCCTGTCACACAGCCCTTTGTTCTTGTATGCCAGCTGTTTCCTCAGGGCACGATCACTGTCCTCTCCACTCCCCCAAATACCACATTGCCTCCACAGAGGGTTGATTGGCTCACCCTGCTAAGGATGGATGCAGGGTGATGCCAACATAAAATGGAAAATTTTGTGTAGGTGCTTTTTTATTGTCCCCCAAATGTAAAAGATTTCCACGACTAAACAAAGCTATAGGAATGCAAGATGATGGGACAAATTTGAATCATTGGCTCATGGTTTAATTTTATTGAATAACCCATAGTGCACAGATTTGCCCCTTAGCCTGTCCTTCCATATAATCTTATTGATGACCTCTAATAATAATAATATAAGTTATTGCTCCAAGGCACCATGCTGTCTATGTCCTTTCCTATTATCACCAGATAATGATGAAGCTGGCACTATTGTCACTGTCCAGGTTGTGCCACTCATCTCCACTGGAGAACTAGTAGGTGGTGGGGGCAGCATTTGAACACAGGCCCAGCTGACACGACAGCCCCTGTTCTAAACTGCACGGTACTTGGCCTCACAAAGTCGACTTGGGCCATGCAAATGCTCTCAAATGAGACTCAATAACAGCCTTCCAGAAAGCCAGCAAGACTTATTGTGGGAAGTCACATAATTAATTCTGTGTGTGCATGTTATGGAGAACCCAGGACATCCCCTTCACACACTCCGCAGTGGCCTGGCTGAATCGGGGATCAGACTTTACATGTAGCTAGCTGCTTTCCTCATTCTATTACGTTTGCACAAACCATCTGTGCTGGAGACTAGTTATTCTCTCTTCACATTCCAGTTTAAGTGAAATGGGGCGACACTGGTAATGTACAATTAAATTCCAGTCACTACCAAAGGCCCTCTTATACTAACTTCCCGTCATGCCGTAGTGGCTTGAGAAGCATTTACATCTGTGGGAGCATGTGCCCATTCCCCCCTGCATTGTTATAACTCCCACAGGGTAAATGATTTTGAAACAGTTACTTAAAAGTGATGAGAATTAACTGCTCCCAAGTCTCATTCCCTTCAGCTTGATGTTATGCCTAAAATCCCACAAATTTCTTCAGGATAAATACTATTTCTCAAAATACACATACCTGTTCACGAGCAGACGAATGAATACACAAAACGTGGAATATCCATAGAATAGAATATTATTTAACCATGAAAAGGTATGAAGTATTAATGCATACTGCAATGTGCATGACCCTTGAAACCATAATGCTAAGTGAGAGAAGACAGCCACAAAAGACCACCTATCTTATGGTCAATTTATATGAAATGGGCAGAATCGACAACTCTGTAAAGACAGAAGACTAGTCATTGCCAGGGGCTGCAGGGAGGGCGATAAAAGGGTGTGACCGCTCATGGTTATGGGGTTTTCATCTGGGGGATCATGAAAATATCTGGAACTAGAGTGTGGTGATGGTTGCACAACACTGTGAATGTATTTCACGTAGAGTGGTACAATTTAAAGTTATTTAAATAATTCCAATGTTATGTGTATTTGTCACACACAAAAAATACACATATCTGCTCAGAAACATTATGGTTGAAAACCATAGGTCTCAAGCAAATCCCCATTTCTTCTGTAAGGTGGGGACAGTAACAGCTGCCGTGAGGAGTCAATGACTCATGTTAAGGTACTTACAGTGCCTGACTTGATAAATATTAGCTGTTATTAGCATTAAACACCAACACTCCTTTTAATCTGTGTGACTTTGCTCCTGAGAGTATTTTAAATTACTCCTCCTTCAACCTTTTTTACCAGTTTTGTTCACACACCATACAATCCATCCTAAGTATACAAACAATGGCCCTTGGTATAATCGCATACTTATGCATTCACCACCACAATCAATAATGTAAGCATTCTCGTTTCTTCCAAAAAAATCCCCTACTCCTTATAGCATCCTGTTGTTGAGGTTGGGCTTTGTAACAGATCCTTTGTTACAATTTTTGAAATCCCACAATATTTCATATGGAATTAAATAAAAAGATAGTTACAAAATGTGCTGTTTTACTACCTCTACTTTAAACATATGTTAGGCACTTTCAAAACATTTAGGAAGTGGAGATATTTCAAAAAACACTTAACATTGTCAACTATAAAGAGAGCAGTGAGGAATAAAATGCAGACACAGAACAACCATTACAATATGAAACACCTTTGAAATATGACCAGTCTGGCATAAAACCTTCTTCTCTTCCCCTTCTCAGCCTCCTGCTCCTTGCCCTCTAGCCCACAGAGCAAGCCTGCATGTGTGTCCCTTCCTGTGTCACTTCCAGGGGCAGTCTAGAGTCTATTTCTATTTTTATTAATTTTTTTTAATAAATGGGCATTATAAGATATGTGATTTTCTAACTGTACTTTATCACATTTCAGCAATCTCTTTATTAGCTAAAAAGCCCAGATGTAGGAAAAGTTTTTCTTTTAAGGGGTCGGTGGGAAAGTTGAAAGCAGCTTTTTCACATTATCTACACACATGTATGGAAAGGATATGTGCGGAAATAATTTCTAAGTGGGTAGCCCAAGGAAGACTGAAAATAATGGTCTCCCGATTTCAATGGTGATAATGGGATGCAAAATGACAGACACAGGCATGTGGCAGTGTTTAATTTGTGTGCAGTTTATGTAATGGTCAGTAGTGCTACAGCTTCATCTTGCAGAGATTTTTAGTATTGGCTAATTTTTCACAAAGTTCTTAGGTATAAAGAACTTACTAAAAATTATTATATAATTGGGAAAACTCTAAGGCTGGGGAAAAATATTTTACGAGCATCAGCACAGAGGAGAGACATGTATTCTCACCCAGTTTCCAGACAGGTAGTTCAAAGACCTGGACACACTTGAATGAAAGGAAGGTCCGACATACTGGACGAAGGTCCCTGGGACAATGTAATAAGTAAATACTTGTAAGTCATCTTCAATCTTTTTTCCCAAAGGGATCTGAATTCATTTAGCAGGATGAGTGTGCACTGAGAAAAGGAAAATACTCAGACCTTTAGAGGGTCATGAGACTGGCTCTAAACTGATTGATCTCGGATAATATCCAATATACTGTGGTCACAGTAAAAGTTTATGTAGTTTTGGTCTGATTATGTCTTATGGTGGACCCAGTAGGTCAATGGACCTATGCTATTATGTTCACAGTTCCCAAATACGTAGAAGAAATGACATATATTGTTGATCTGTGAATTGAGGGTTATTTTTATAGATAGGACCAAGTGGAAGCCCTTGAAACTTCTCATCGCAAAAAGTTTCACTCACTGTACAGTTAGACAGAACAGTCTCCACAAGACTTCCCTGACCTCAGACACCAGTTGCAGTTTAGGAAGTTCGCAAAACAATACCATGGTTGTATAATTCACTAGAAGGACTCACAGAACTTAATATAAACTATTATAATCATGGTTACAATTTATAACAGGGAAAAATGCATGTTAAAATCAGCCAAGGGAAGAGAAACACAGGGCAGAGGGCTCTGTTCTAGCTGCTAGCTGCCAGAGTGCGATATACCAGAAACAATATGGTTTTTAAAAGAGGGATTTTATTAAGTTGCAATTTTACAGTCCTAAGGCTGTGAAAATGTCCCAATTAAAGCAAGTCTATAAAAATGTCCAAATTAAGGTACCAACAAGAGGTTAGCAGGCTGATTAACCTCAGTGATGAGGAACTAGCAATTACTCCAGATCACTTAGAACAGTGGATCATAGAGTGTGATCTGTAAACCAGCAGCATTAACATCAGCTTGAAACTTATTGAAAAATTACCACCCACAATTTCCTAAAACTTAGTGATTCATAGACTCAGGTTGGAGAGCAATCTGCATTTTAACAAGCCCTGGGAGCTATTCTGTTGAACACTAAAGTTTGAGAACTACTGCATTAGCAAATCATATTCTATGTGAGAGGGTAGAAGATAAACTTCACAGGAATTCAGTGGTCTGGTACCTTGGTAAAGTTTTAGGAATCTATTGTTCTGGGAAAGCTCTTCCAAAGTAGAAAGACAGATGGCTTCACTTTGAACTCCTCACCACTGCAAAAGATACAATCTTTTGTGGACCTCATTGGCTTTTTTGAGGCAAATAATGCCATATTTCAGTGTGGTTCTTTGATTTACAAAGTAACCTGTAATGCTACCAAAACTGAGTGGAGCAGAGAGCTTTGCTACTGGGTTTTATCCTCTCCAGATCTGATGGTTATTGAAGTGTCTGTGACAGATTGGAATGTTCTATTGAGTTTCTGATGTATTCAAATAAAATTCCAGAGCTGACACTGATGGTTTTGGAGGAAAAAACCATACCTTTTCTCCACTAAACCACTGCTCCTTTGAGAAACAGCTCTTTGTTTGCTTTTGAAATCTAATAAAGATTGATGCTTGATCATCACGTACTGCTCATAATGAACTGATGTTATCTAATCCACACCATAAAGATGGGTACGGGCGGCAGTTTTTGGTCATTACATGGAAGCAGGTATAAGAACTTAGCCTTGATCAGGTCCTGAAAACACAAGTTGCATGAGTTGGTGGCTCCACAACTCCTACTTCCACTATAATTCCACCATCTCTCAAAGCAATGCCATTCTCTGCAAATAACAGTGTTCGCTTTGAGAAACAGCTCCTGGATTGCTTCCTCTGATCAACTGGTAGAAGAAGAAAAACTAAGACCTTGTTTGTAGATGATTCAGCATGTCATATTGGTAGGAGATTGGTGGATAGGAGGAAAGAGGAAGCCATTCTCCCCCTGCTTCTTGGAGACACCACAGGCAGAGGCAGCCACAGTGGGAGAGCCAGCTCCCCAGTGGGGATGTAAGTGTCTGGGATTTTGCTAAGAGGCAGCAGAGCAGTTCCAACAGCAGAAGTGGCAGCGCCTTTCCCAGCAACAGTGAGAGGAAGTGTGGGCTTCTCTATGGTAGAGCAGGCTCCTGGGCTGGAATTAGGTGCAGCAGTGGCAGGAGGTGGCAGCAGCAGCAGCGTTTCCAGATCAGCAGCAAGTGTGGTTGGGCTCTAGCTCAGGAGTGGTAGCAGCTTCTTGACTCTTCCAACCTTTTACATCATTACAACCAACTCCCTGTGCTAGAGTCCTTTCTAATTGGAATATCTACCAAGGCTTCTCTTTTCCCGGCTGGACATTGACTGATACACCTACAAATCCGTTTCCTCTAATTCTTAAAACAATACTGAGAGAAATGTTATAATCCATTTTACAATAAGGAAAGAGACACAGAGATGTTAGGTAACTTGCCTGAAAGTATAGAACTGAGTGAAAGAATCCACAGTTGAACACTAGTCGGAAAATGGCTCTTTCACAATTTTATATAGACTACGAAACCACAGTGTGGCATGTTCTTTTGACTGGTTGTACCTGTGGGGTAGAAAGGGAGCTACTGGTGACCATGCAAACTTTCTCTGTCATAATGTGCTAATTAAATGGTGCCCCTTAAAGTTTTGTTACCACCCTTTAAAAAAAAATACCTTAAAAAGTGGCCTTACAGAGAAACAATTATGTCTTCTTCTTCAGTAATGTCAGTGTGTCTTTGATCAGGCCTAAGCTGCAGCTTCCCACATGTTAAAGCATCATCCCTAGACTCGTCTAGGTTGGGGTTCATCGTAAAGCGCTGCTTCATTCCAACTCATTCTTTATTTTCTTGTGTATGTGGTCCCAGGACTCAAAGTGATGGGGAGAATCAGGACTAATGTTCAAATCCTTAGAATATTTATTCTATGAGTAAATACAGAAAAATGGATAAAGAACAGTAGGTCAGACAATAAACCAGATTCTTTATTTTTCCTTTTCTCCCATTCCCATAAATAGCACCAATTAAGAATTATTATTGATATGTTCTTACATTTTGTGCTAAGTACATCATTCCCAATTTATTGACTTTGGGGTTAGGAGTTCAGCTCTCAAAAACTTCTCATTTTCCAGTTAAGTTTGTTTGAAGTGGCTATTTACTGTTGTTTTTTGTTTTTTGGCAGAGAGGTGTGTGTGTGGGAGGTGACCTAAAATGAAGTTGGGTGTCACACCCATCATACAGTACAGAAACCTCTCCACAGGGGCTGGCTGCCTGGCACTGATTATAACACAGACATTTATATTCTTCCTTCTTGAGAAAACTGAGGTTCTAATGTCATGTAAAAACATATTCAGGTGAAAAGTCCTGAAATTGCTAGACTATAATGTAGATTTCTCTCTCAAGAAATAGCAGCATTTTATTGGGTTCAGAAAGAGTCCGTGGCAGAGTGCGGACTGGATTGAGATTCTCTGCACCAGTAGTTGGGAAGACTCCTTTAGAAGGAGGGTCAGAGGATAAACCGAATACACAGCTGATGAGCACAATTCTTCCAAAGGGTTAACAGCATGTCTGGGTAGCGGTACTATGATACCTTTAATTAATTTCCTAAAAATTTTCAATAAATATGCATTAGTTATAAAACTGTGTTTTCAAAGCACAAAGCCTTTCATAGCAAAAAGTGTTCTCAAACTAACAAGGCTTAGGACAGTTCTCAGCGGCCGTGGTCCAGTGGCTCCCGACTCTTCCTCTAGAAGACACTGGTGTTCCAGGAGCTGAGCACAGATGCAGTCACTTCAAAGCAAACATTATGCTCCTTTCCAGAGTTACAGAACAATGAACTAATATGTAAAGTAATTTATTTGGTCTTTGATTTTTTTGTAAATATTCAAGGCTTGCTACCTTTTATACCTTTTGTCTACTGGTAGCAGAAAGCCAGAAATATTAAAGTAAAAACTGGAAAATGTGATTTCTCTAAATACTGTATGAACTATTGGTCCTATTTAGGGGTTCGGATCTACCAGATAACGCATGCCTATTTCCTGAGAGTAAAAATGTTCCTACTTGAAGTGACGTCCTTGTCGATATCACTGTCTCATGATGCTCTGGAAGGGCATCATCATTTTCTGGGGCTGGACCTCCCCTGCATATGTGAAAGGCTCTGGCAGAGTCAATTTCAGATTCCATGGTAGTTACACCATTTATCTTATTGCCTTTTTGAAGATGCTCAGAAAACTAATAAAATGTATCTGCCTTCAAGTTCACTTCACAAGTTCCTTAGAAATTCCTACAAGGCCTGCATCTTTTCCATTTCTCAGCTGATTGAGATGAAATGAAAGGAAGAACAGTGATTTCACATGCTTCTGAGAAGTCTCTAACAGAGCTACGAATAAATTCCTATTCTCTAAGCCCAGAGGTTGCACACTGTGTCTCTTTTATCAAGACCTGGGAATAAACAGGACATTCTCTCTCATGTCTATTATCTATCTGAAGAGTGAACAGTAATGACTGTGAGTAGAGGAATAGTGGGTGATGTTTTCTATGTATTTTCTTATAGCTTTTTCTAAGATGTTCACAATAAGCATATAAAGTATTTTTATACTTACTGAACAAATACAAGAAAATATTTAAACTTGGTTGATATTTTTGGAATAGATAAGCAAAAATTGAGCAAGCCTTTAATATTCCTTAGTAGAAGGAGCCAGGGATTTAGATGACTGAATTTTTCAAGTCTTCTTCCAACTCTAAAATATTGGGTTCTCTAAATGATTTCTAAAGGGTGATGATAACATTGTCACACTAACTGGTATCTTCCCATAGAGTTTAGGATAGCATAAAACACTCAGCAATCAAATTTATGTATCATTTATAAAACATTTGTTTTATTGAGCTGTGTCATCCCAAAAGGTATCAGCAGGGTTAATGATTTTTACCGTGGAAACAGCAAAGTGCTGGCTTTGGCATCAGAGTATGTGGATTTAAAGTCACTGACTAGCTATGTGACTTTTAAGAGATCACTTAACTTTGCCTGATCTTCAAAATGGGGCTAAGAATAGTTCTCACACCAAAGGATTATTATGAGGATCAAGTGAGATAATGTATGTCCAGCCTTTAGTAAAGGACATGGCACTCTTGGAATCAAGAAATTAGGATTTACGGGGTGATTTTGGTTATTGAATCATTAAATAGATATTCCTTTTTGCTTTCTGGTATATTGGACAGAGGGAAATTCCTGATCGTTAAAATTGTAACCCAGCTTCCTTGCTCTCTAATGATGTACAGCCCTTATCGTCTGCGCCTTGTGGTTGCAGAAACCTTGTGACTAACCTTCACTTGTGCCCAGTCATTCAGTTTTCCACCTTCAGAATTTTGTAATCACTAAAGACACCCCTAATGTTTATTAATGAAGGGTCTTGGGTCAGCCCCGAACTAACCCACCCCAAATCTAAAGTTATCTTGATAACCGAGACTGGATCTAACCAAAGTGGGCCCTCCTCACATGCACAGTAGCTTAGACTTCAACCTACAAGTCATCTAGACCTCATTCTGCCATTTTCTCTCATTTGTTCTGTGACTAAGCATGTAACCAATCTGCACATGCTCAATAATTAGATCACCTCTAATTACATCATCTGGGGCCACTGTGCTCATTATCCTAAACCTGCCCATCTTTTTCTCTAATAAAAGTATCAGAATTACTGCAGTTCAGGGAGACAGATTTTGGGCCCTTGGGCCATCTGCTGTCCTACTATGCGTCTAGCAATAAACTCTTTCTCTGTTTGAAACCCAGGTGTCTCAGGAATTGGTTATTGAGCACATTGGGCAAAAAAATCCATGGCTTTTGTCTGGTAACAATCTTATCCAGTAAGAGAAGGGACACAATCGTAAAATATAGTTGAATCTCTTTACATACACAGTTTTAAAATGTTATTTTAAGGAAGAAAATTTAAAACCTGGTTTAGGGCTTAGAGAAGCCAAATTGCCAAAAACATATTCTGATGTGCTGTTTATTGCACTTCTACCTAGTTGGCTACATCCACCCTAACAGCGGGAATTTCTAATTTAAGAAGACCTGTATCTGTTACATTTGCCTGGCTTTGACCTTTTACCTAGACCTTTGTCTGCATTTGTGAGTCTATACTCACGATCCACACTAGGTCCCTCCTCCCCTCCCCTCTTTCAAGGGTGTCTAATTCAGCACTGCATTCACCATACTCACCACTGATTTCCAGGACAAACCAGGACTTTCTCACTAAACGATCTGAATTCTGCTACCAGGATGGTTGCTGCTTTTCAGATGATGGCTAAATCAGCTGCTGGCCTGCTCCAGCCTGTAAGAACTGCAACCCGTCATTTTATTTTTGTTTCATCCTCAGCAAACTTTTCTCTGCCGGTAAAACTGAAAACTCACTGACTACTAAAATGAAGAGGGCCCAGTCACACTGCTGTTCTGTCAAGGACCTTATAGCTCGCTCCTCTAACAAGGGTGCCATCCCACCCACCCATCGGAAGAAGGCCTGAGACAAGTAGGTCAAAGGGCTCAGCTCCCACCCCTTACTTCAACCAGAGAAGATCATCATTAGTGTGATTACCACTAATGGCATGCTTTTGTAGTCCTGAACACCTTAAACCCCGAGAAAAGTCAATATATTCCAGAGTTTAATAGAAAACAACTACATTTAGGGTGTCGGTGGTTTAACCTTCCACTTGGGGAAAAAAAATTGAAGGCAGTCTAACTTTGAAGCGGCTTTGAAAACGACCTTGTCTCTCTACCTCTTCACTCAAGCCTCTCCAGGGAATATTTGTTCTAGGACATAATGCTCAAGCCCATGTTGGGTACTTCAGATTAAAAAAAAAGAAGAAGAAAAGAAGATCATCGAATAACAGCTCTCAACTTCCCTGAAAACAATAATTAAAGAGAAATAAATAAGGCAAAACTTTTACAAGGAGAAAATATTCTTTCCAGCACTATGATGCAACAATGATTTAAAAATCTCTCCTTAGTGTTCCTCCATTCACACCCCATTCCCCAATATTGAATCTATTAGGGGAAAATTCAGACATGTTTGTTTTTAGATCAATGAACACAGTTCCATATCAAGGTTTTTGTGCATTCAGTTTTTTATCTCTGAGCTGCTCCCCTGTGTATTGCTATGACCTGGTTGCTTCATATCCAAAGTACCTCTGCAGTCCAATAAATCTCTTTTGAATGCAAACTATATAACCACTAAACAGAGTTAGGTACCAGGGATAGAAATATAAAGATGAGTCTGACATAATTTTGTTCTTTAAGAAGCTCATACCTGAGGAAGACAAATGTTATATAAAGAGATAATTATAAGGCCATGAGGTTCATGTAATTATAAGAGTTTGGACCTGGTAGAGGGATAGGAAAATGGAAGCCTTTATTTAAAGGCCAGCAAAGGATTAGACGGTAGATAGGACAGGCTTAGCAGAGGAGGTGGGAACCCTTGAGCAGGATTGCTAAGGATGAACCGGAACTTTCCTGGTAGGAGTAGTGAATGTGTTAAGAAGAAGCAAGGATAAAAGGGATTGGAATGAATTTCAGGGAGAGATTCAAATGTTTGGGGGAGAAAATGGGCTAGTGTTCCACCCCAAATTTAGGTAAATTTGATTCGGCAAACTATAACATGGACTTCAGCTAATACTCAGGAACTTAATGTCAAGAGAAAAACTGACATAGGTTGCAGAATTGTAATAATTGAGAGGACCGTAGAGAGCTTTAGAAGGAACCCAAGGAATACTGGTGGTGCCTGGGTGCCAGCACCACCCCCCTCCATGGGAAGAGGGCCAGAGACAAGTAGGTCAAAGGGCTCAGCGCCCACCCCTCACTCCAACCAGAGAAGATCGTCAGTGGCTTTTTCATTGGGCTTCTGATTTTAGAACCCAGAGGGGTTAACTGACTCACCCGAGATCACTTAGCTAATTTATTGCAGAGCAAAACCAAAACTCCAGCTTCTTAATCTCTAGTTCAGTTCTCTCTTTAAATCATACTGTCTCCTCACATTCAAGATATCTATAAGCTAAGAATTGTAGGACAAGATTCCTGAATTAACCAAGCATGGTGACCTCTTCTTCAATCTCTGCTCTCTTAACACGAAATCACTTTACTTTGTTCCTTCAAAATGCCCTGGCTGAATCCTTCATGTAAGATACAAAGATTTCATTGCAAAGGGTCATGATTCTCAAAGGGATCTTTTTCGTTTTTAAAGTCTGTTTATATGGAAAGTGCTTTTGGACTGAAAGCATAAAATGAAGGTGGAATCATCACTTTTTATTACTCCTGGTTCACTAAAATGTAAATCTGATGTCTCGGACTTAACTTTTCCCTGCTGAGTCTGGGCTGTATATCTATACACAAAATCATTGCTTGCATAGAAAACTTATTCAGTGGATGTTTAATAAATACTTATTGATGACTTAGGGCACCCACAGAGCATAAAATAAAATGGCTTCAGTCTATTCATAAAAACTTTAATTTGTATAACTTCGTATAAATATTCAGGAGTCAACATTGTGGCATAGACTGCTATCTGGGCACCAAAATCTATGTATTTCCTCTCTTCCTGGGCACAGAGGTAGATTGCTTTTCCCAGCAGTTAGGGTGGCCAGTGACTGAGCTCTGGTTGATGAAATGTGAGTGAAGTGTTATGCTCAGCTTCTGTGCCAGGCCCACAAAAACCTTCCATATATGCTCTTTCATCGCTTCCTCATTCCAGCAATCTGGAGTGGAGGATGACCTTGAAAGATGTGTGCGGAGGACCGTGGAGCCTTTGTCAGTCTGAGTCCCTGATAGTTGTGTGAAAAAGAGTAACCCCGCTGATATGCTCACCACTTAGGACTTTCATGTGAGCATAATTTAAGTAGACTTTTATTGTGCTTGAGTCATTATATATATTTGGGGGTCTATAATTATAGTTAACAGTCTACCTGAATTAATGCAGATTACAAGTGAATATTCCAGATCAGGAAGCTAGCTTGGGTGAGAATGGTGACAACTTCTCAAAGTCTGCGAGAGGAAAGCAATGCAACCAGGAATAAAAAACTTCAACTTTATTAATTCCCTATCAATCAATATGCTTCCCCATGTTTCATCAAACTCCTTTGATGTTTCTATTAAATCATATATCAATGATGATGAAATGGTAAATATTTATATACATAAAATACAGAGTGTACCTTTGAGTACGAAAATAGTGTAATGAGTTCTCAAAGAACCAAACTCAACATGCCCAAGCATGTATTCAGCCAGACACTTTCTTTTATAAGCACAAAGAATGTGATTATTAGTTCTCAAGAGCATGATTTTAAAAGTCATGGAAAAAAGTTGAGAGTAATGGTCTAGCTCTCAATGGAATTTCTTGCTCCTTGAAATGTGTTCTGTAGTTCAGCGTGCATTTTTGATGATTTTGATAGTATTTCCTCTTTGAAATTAGGCCATTTTAAAACTCTGTTGCACTATAGAGACAACTTTTTAAGATCATTAATGATTAACAAATGAAATTTAGCACTAAGATCCACTTTCAACTTTAATGGCTCATTTGATCAAATTATGATTTCTGCTGTGGGACATATAGAGAATTTTCTAGATTTATCAAAACTGGTGATGATTAGATCCATCTACTTTTTCTAATGAGAATATGTTATACCATGCGTTTGAATAGTGGGTTATTGCTATGATCATTGTTCTAGTTTGCTCGCTGCCGGAATGCAATATACCAGAAACGGAATGGCTTTTAACAAGGGGAATTTAATGGGTTGCTAGTTTACAGTTCTAAGGCTGAGAAAATGTCCCAATTACAATAAGTCTATAGAAATGTCCAATCAAAGGCATCCATGGAAAGATACCTTGGTTCAAGA
>PVIY010052887.1:0-14966 GCA_004026745.1 Myrmecophaga tridactyla | reverse complement strand
CACCAAGGGATTGAGAAAACCTTCTCGACCAAAAGGGAGAAGAGCGAAATGAGACAAAATAAAGTGTCAATGGCTGAGCGATTCCAAACAGAGTCGAGAGGTTATCCTGCAGGTTATTCTTATGCATTAAATAGATATCACCTTGTTAGTCAAGATGTAATGGAGAGGGCGGGCCACTGTGGGTCAGCGGCAAGAACGCTTGCCTGCCATGCCAGAGGACCCGGGTTCGATTCCCGGTGCCTGCCCATGTAAAAAAAAAAAAGATGTAATGGAGAAGCTGGAGGAAACTGCCTGAAAATGTAGAGCTGTGTTCCAGTAGCCATGTTTCTTGAAGATGATTGTATAATGATATAGCTTTCGCAATGTGACTGTGTGATTGTGAAAACCTTGTGTCTCATGCTCCTTTTATCTACGTTATCAAAAGATGAGTAAAGCATATGGAATAAAAATAAATAATAGGGGGAACAAATGTTAATGTAAGTTTAGATTGAAATGCTAGTGATCAATGAAAGAGAGGGGTAAGGGGTATGGTATGTATGATTTTTTTTCTGTTGTCTTTTTACTTCTTTTTCTGAATTGATGCAAATGTTCTAAGAAATTATCATGATGATGAATATGCAACTATGTGATGATATTGTTAATTACTGATTATATATGTAGGATGGAATGACATGAGTTAAGAATATTTGCATTTGTTTGTTGTTATATATTTTTTAATTAATAAAAAATAAATTAAAATTTTAAAAAAAGAAGTTATCCTGGAGGTTATTCTTAGGCATTATATAGATATCCCTTCTTAGTTTATGGTGTAGCTTATTTATTGGAGTGGCTAGAGGGAAGTACCTGAAACCCTTGAGCTGTGTTCCAGTAGACTTGATTCTTCAGGAGAATTGTGTAACTATATAGCTTTTACAATGTGACCGTGTGATTCTGAAAACCTTGTGTTTGTTGCTTCTTTTATCCAGGGTATGGACAGATGAGTAAAAAAAATATGGATAAAAATTAAATAAATAATAGGGGGGGCTGTCATGGTCAGGTTCATGTGTCAATTTGGCTAAACAGTGGTACCTGTTTGTCTGGTTGGGCAAGTGCTGGCCTGTCTGTTGCGATGAGGACATTTCATAGAATTAAGTCATGATCACGTCAGCTGCATCCACAGCTGATTCCACTTGTAATCAGCCAAGGGGAGTGTCTTCTGCAATGAGTGATGCTCAATCTAATCACTGGAAGCCTTTTAAGGAGGATTCAGAAGAGACAGGCTCTCTTCCTGCTTCAGCTGGTGAGCCTCTCCTGTAGAGTTCGTACAGCCCCTCCACGGGAATCGTCGGCTTCACATCCTGCCCTGCGGATTTTGGACTCTGCGTTCCCACGGTCACATGAGACACTTTTATAAATTTTATATTTGCGAGTGTTTCCTGTTGATTCTGTTTCTCTAGAGAACCCTAACTAATACAGGGACAAAGGGTAAAAGTAATTGGATAGACATAAATACTAGTGGTCAATGACAGGGAGGGGTAAAGGGTATGTTATGCATAAGTTTTTCCTTTTTTTTCAATTTCTTTTTCTGAAGTGATGCAAATGTTCTAGAAAAGGATCATGGTGAGGAATACACAACTATGTGATAATATTTTGACCCATTGATTGTACACCATGTATGGAATGTTTGTATGTTAAGATTTATGAATAAAAATATTTTTAAAAATCACAGCTGGGGCAGGCCATGATGACTCAAGAGGCAGAGTTCTCACCAGCCATGCTGGAGACCAGGGTTCAATTCCTAGTGCCTGTCCATGCAAAAAAAATCATTTCTGTAAGGTGGCCAAAATTAGTGCCACTTTTAAGGATCTAATGGATGCAGGAATGATAATCTCTACTATATCTCACTTAATTCACTAGTCTGGCTCCTGCACAAATCATATGACTACCATAGAATGACAAAAGACTACAACAAACTTAGCCAAGTAGTGTCCCCAATTGTAGCCTCCATAGCAGATGTGATATCTTTGTGAGATACATGGTATTTTGGGTTGCTAAAGCTGCCAGAATGCAAAATATCAGAAACGGGTTGGGTTTTTCAATGGGGATTTATTAGGTTACAATTTACAGTTCTAGGGTCATAAAAATGTCCAAACTAAGACATCAACAAGAGGATACCTTCACTGAAGAAAGGCTGATGGCATCTGAGGTTCCTCTGTAACATGGAAAGGTACATGGCAATATCTGCTGGTCCTTCTCTCTCCACTTCTAGTTTCAATGGCTGTCTCCAAAGTGTCTCCAGGTATTTATTTCTCTCTTAAGTTCTTCCAGGGAATTTTCTTTCTGTAATTTACCTCTCCATGAGCTATTTTAAAGGACTCCTTGAATGGGCTGAGTCACATCTCCATGGAAACAACCTAATCAAAAGGTCCTGCCCAACAATAAGTCTGCCCCCACAGGGATGGATTAAAAGAACATAATCTTTTCTGGGGGTGCATAACAGATTCAAACAAGCACATTTCACCTTCTGGATCCCCAAAAGACATGTTCTTTCCATATGCAAAATATATTCATTCCATCACAATATTACAAAATCTTAAGTCATTTTAGAAACAATATTTAAGTACAGTCTTATCAAAATCAATTACAGGGTTGTCCTAATGCCAAATTATCCTCTGGCTGTGAACTTGTGAAACTCAGAACAAGTTTTCTGCTTCCAGTATACAAAGGAGGGAAAGTCATAGGATAAACATTTCCATTTCCATAGGGAGAAACTGGAAGGAAAACAGGGATCAAAAGACCCAAACAGGCCTGAAAATGTAGAGTTGTGTTCCAGTAGCCATGTTTCTTGAAGATGATCGTATAATGATACAGCTTTCACAATGTGACTGTGTGATTGTGAAAACCTTGTGTCTCATGATCCTTTTATCTACCTTATCAACAGACGAGTAAACATATGGAATAAAAATGAATAATAGGGGGAACAAATGTTAAAATAAATTTAGATTGGAAAAAAAAAGACCCAGACAGTTCCAAAAACCTGCATGGCAAAGTTCATTAGATTTCAAAGTCTTACAGTAATCTACAGAAAGATGTTTCATCCTCCAGGCTTGAGAGAGAGGGGCATTCTGACCCTCTCCAAGGACTTATGCAGCCACCCTGCACTCTCTGAACATTGGGGTGAGGGTTTTAATATTTCCAAGCATTAGGGATACCACCTTGTTCTTGGCTCCATCCTCCTCAAACGTCAGGGTGGCATCTGGTCTCTCTGCCATCTCACAGCACACTCTCAGCCCCCTTAGAACAGTGGGGGGGTAGCTAGGATCTTCCCAATCCCTAGGGAATGTGTTTCACCTAGGGTGGCAGTATTCTTCCTGAACAATGGAGTAACCAAACTCCCCACAACTCCCCAGGCATCTGAGAGCCTTGGTGTGGTAACACTCTTCCTGAACAATGGGGCAGAAGGCCTACCCTCTGCCAACCCCAGGGCAAACTCACCCTCTCTATGTGCATGGGTGGGTCCACTCTCCTGGCCCAAGGTTTCTCAACTCCAGACCTTAGCTTCCATCATTCTGCCTTTGAAGTTATTTTTCCTTCAGTCTGTCCCTTTTCTGTCCCTTTTATTCCAGGCTTGGAATGGTTCTGTTCAACAGATCTCACAAAAAAATTTGTCAGTTTGGCATGCAGCATACAGGGGTCCTGACCTCCAGAAAATAGGACTTCCCACAAATCCTTCTTGGATAACTCAATCTCCAATACTGGCTTTTTCTGAAATAACTAACTGGGTGTATGTTTTATTAAATCCTCATGTGGGGTACTATTCTCTGGGGATTCAATTTTCAAAAGCTCAGAAGTTTCCAAACTATCAGTTTCTGGTTTCTTTGTCTCAACAGTTCAGTTCTCAGCTTATCCCTTTACTCTCACATTTTACTATAAGTTTCAAAGAGAAACCAAGCTGTCTTTTCCACATTTAGTTTTGAAATTTCTTCAGCTAGATATCTTGGGTCATTGTTTTCAAATTCTGCCTTCCATCCTACATCAGGACTCAATTTTGTCAAATTCTCTGCTACTTTAAAATAAAGATCTCCTTCCTTCCAGTTTGCATTAAAACATTTCTCATTTTTGCCTAAGATCTCATCAGAAGTATCTTTAGAATCCATATTTCTACCAACAGTTTCTTCAAGCAATCTAAACCTTTCTTATCAAGCATCTCACAATTCTCCCAGAGTCCTCCTCTTATCCGTTTATAAAGCCCTTCCAGCATTTTTTTGGTATTTGCATATCACAGCACCCCACTCTCAGTACCAAAGTCTGTTTCAGTTTGCTAAAGTTGCTGGAATGCAATACACAAGATGGATTGTCTTTTACAAAGTGTATTTATTAGGTTTCAAATTCAAAAAACAGTTCTAAGGCCATGAAAATGTCCAAAATAAGACATCAAGAGGAAGATACCTTTTCTAGGGAAAAGACTGCTGACATCTGGGTTCCTTTGTCACTTGGGAAGGCACATAGCGACATCTGCTGGTCCTTCGCTCTAAAATGTCTTTGGGCCTCTCTGGGTCCTTGCTTGTTTCTCCTGGGGACATTCCTGTCCCTCTTAGCATCTCCTGGAGTGTTTTTTTCTCTCTAAATACGTTTGGGGTCTCTCAGCTTTTACTGTTTGTTATCATCTTACAAAGGACTCCAGTAAAGAAGATTAAGACCCACCTTGAATGGGCTGGGTCACATCTCCATGGAAACAACCTAAGCAAAAGGTCCCACCCACAACAGGTCTTCACTCACAGGGATGGATTAAAAGAACATAGGCTTTTCTGAGGTATATAACAGATTCAAACCAGCACAATGGTATGCAGGCATTGATTATGAAACTGAATTATTTTCTCTTCCTATCAGAAAAAAGTATCAGAAACTATTCACATTCACAAGAAATGTATAATAGTATATAATTACCATTAGCCTTAGACCTAAGTTATCTCTTCTCCCTCTTGCATCATATAGTCCAAAGAAATCTGGACTATCTGGATATTCTGCCGATGACCAAATTGATCCAATTCTCAATGGCATTGTGTAATTGGACTTGACAAGCAAAAAGTGATAAGCATATTACAGGTGTTGGTAGGACATATGAACTCCAGAGGTTCAAAGATAAACCTTATGAATATTCAAGGCATGTCATATCATTAAAAAAATTTTTAGGGATCAAGAGCATCCCATCTAAGATAAAATAAATTATTTCATTTTGTACCTCCTATCACAAACTAAGAAGCACAACACCTGGTATGATTATTCCATACCTGGGAATGCTGTCTCAGCTTATATAACAGGTGACACAAAAGGGTGCCAGCTCTGGATAGATCCCAGAGTAGGAAAGGGCTCCACAGTAGGGCCAGGATGAAATGCAAATATCCCACTATCTGGGCCATACAACCAGCAGAATTGATGGTATTGGAGATATAAATGGTAGGGAAAGATGCTGCATGGAATTTATGGCAAGTTGTCCCAGAGGGAGACTTGTAGGTGTTGATGTACTGGAGCAAAACCAAGTCAAAGTAGTGGAGAATTACCGGCCTTAAAAAACTGGCCTTCCAAATCTGAGATCAATTGATCTTTGACAAGACACCCAAATCCACTGAACTGAGATAAATAGTCCTTTCAATAAATGATATTGGGAGAACTGGATATCAATAGCCAAAAGAATGAAAGAGGACCCTTACCTGATATCCTATACAAAAATTTACCCAAAGTGGAATAAACACCTAAATATAAGAACCAGTACCATAAACCTCCTAGAAGAAAAAATTCCCCTCCTAGTAGGGAAATATCTTCAAGACCTACTATAGGAGGTATCTTCCTAAACTTTACACCCAAAGCACAAGCAACAAAGAAAAAACAAATAAATGGGAACTCCTCAAAATAAAATGCCTTTGTGCATCAAAAGACTTTTTCAGAAAGGTGAAGAGGCAGCCAACACAATGGGAGAAAATATTTGGAAATCACCCATTGGATAAAGGTCTGATATTCTATATACATAAAGAAATCATACAATTCAACAACAAAAGAACAATCCAATTATAAAATGGGCTAAAGCTATGAATAGGCATTTTTCTGAAGAGCAAAACAGATGGCTAAAAAGCACATGAAGAGATGTGCTTTTCATTAGCTGTAAGGGAAATACAGATCAAGACTACAATGAGACACCACCTCACACCTATAAAATTGGCTGCTATTAAACAAACATAAAACTGCAAATGTTGAAGAGGATGTGGGGAAATTGGGACACTTACGCACTGCGGGTGGGAATGTATAATGGTTCAGCCGCTATGGAAGACAGTCTGGTGGTTCTTTAGGAAACTAAATATCGAGTTGCCCTATGACCCAGCAATACCACTACTCAATATATACCCACAAGAGCTGAAAGCAGTGACACAGACATTTGCACACTGATGTTCATGGCAGCATCATTCACAATTGCCAAAAGACGGAAACAATCCAAGTACCCAATAACAAACAAGTGGATTAACAAAATATAGTGTGTGTGTGTGTGTGTGTGTGTGTGTGTGTGTATGATGGACTATTATGCAGCAGTAAGAGGAAATGATGTCCTGAAGCACATGACAAGATGGATTAACCTTGAGGACATAATGTTGAGTGAGATAGCGAGACACAAAATGATAGACACTGCATGATTCTACTTTTATGACCATGGTAAAGGTAAAATCAGAGGCTTATAATACAGAATATAGGGGACTAGAGATACATGGAAGCTAGAGATAGGTGAATAGTTAGCTAATGAGGTTGAATTTAAATGTACGGAAATAGATAGAAGTGATGGCAGTTCACTATTGGGTCTATAATATTACCATATTGAAGGTGAACATGACTAAAAGGGGTTATATAGACATATGATTAACACTACAAACGTAAATTGGTTCTTGCATGAACTACTGCAAAGGTATGAATTTTGCACAAAGTGTATAAGTTCGGGGTATAGGGGGGAATTGTTATTGCATGCTATGGGCTATCTTTAACAGGAAACATCAACAGTACCACTGCAACAGCAGGGGTAAATAATGGGGGGAGGGGCAAGAGTTAAGGAAAGGTTTACATTTTCTAATTGGTGGAATTGTGTTTTTTGGTTATCTTTCTCTTGGGAACAATGAAATTATCTAAAATTGAAAGGGTTGATGGACTGTTGACTTTGGAGATTACACATGATGCCCAATAAATGGCGGTGGTTGAAGGAAGCACTGACTGAGAAATAGATTGGCAAATGATGGTGTATACACATGATCGAATATTGTGCTGCTACAAAAAGGAATGAAGTTGTGAGGTAATCAACATTGTGAATGAACTTTTGGTGAGGCAAAATAAGCCAAAAACAAAAGAGCAAATATTGTATGGTCTCATTTAGAAAATACTTATAAGAAAACAGGGGTCTAGATTGTAAGCTCTCATAGCAGTCACATTTAGTCCAAAGTGGCAATTGTTATTTCTGGATTTTGAGATGCTGTTTTATATATGTATAAACTGGTATTTAAAGATAAGAATGAAGCTGATCAGGTCGGGATTAATACAGGGGTAAGAAAGACATTGTCTATATTTTAGAACCTCTTTAAGACTGAAGGAAGAAAGTTTTATTTTGTCCAGAACATTAATTTTCTGTGGCACATAATCTAACTCAACCTGTTTGGATAGCTCATTTAAACAATACAAACACAGGGAGCCCAGAATAAGAATGAGGGCCTTTAATCCTATATAGCTTAATGTCATGCCTGGGTACTTTCCAGATTATGTTAAGCAGATAATCAAAAAGTATTGGCAAAGTCTTTGAGGGATGGGAGAAAAAATATGGAACTATTAAACTTTACCACCAGAGAAACCCCTGATACTGTGTCAAGCATTAGGCACACTCAAATCAATAGGCCAAGCCCTTGATCTTGAGGCTCACTCTTGTGAAACTTATGTTTGTAGTGGAGAAGCTTAGGTTACTTAAGACTCTTATGCCTTAGAGTCACTTCTGGAGGACCTCTTTTGTTGCTCAGATGTGGCCTCTCTCTCTCCCTCCAAGCCCAACTCTGCAAGTGAAATCATTTCACCAGGGGTGATAGTCTCTGTGGTGGCATGGGAGATGAATCCCAGGGATGAATCCAGCCCTGGCTCCATGGGATCCTGACCAAAAGAGGGGAAAGAAGTGTAACAAACAAAGTATCAGTGGCTGAGAGTGTTCAAATAGAGTTGAGAAGCCACTCTGGAGGTCACTCTTATGCAAGCTGCATTTAGACTTCGCTACCTATCATAGCTAGGCAAACCCCAACCAAGAACATTCCCTCCAATTCTAAAGAACACCTAGGGCATTATATGAGATTCTACAAAGTTTCTATGCATTAGGGTAACTTTACAGAAACTTACAACCAGATGGGTCCCTGGACCAGATAAGTCCTGAAATGCAGAAGGGCCAGCTTCCCCAGACATCAGCTAGCTCCATTCCCCATCCCATATTATTGACAGCCCCTTCCAACATAAAAAAGTTAGAATGGTCATAGCAAAAATATCTCTAAAGATGCAGACTGTGCAACAGGACTGGATACAAAAACTCAGAAATGGACAGCACAATACTACCTAACTGTAATGTAATTATGTTAAAATACTGAATGAAGCTGCATGTGAGAATGATAGAGGGAGGAGGGCTGGGGGCATAAATGAAATCAGAAAGAAAGATAGATGTTAAAGATCGAGATGGTATAATCCAGAATGCCTGGAGTGTATAATAATAGTGAAATGTACAATGTACAAATTTTAAAAATGTTTTTGCATGAGGAAGAACAAAGGAATGTCATTACTGCAAGGTGCTGAAAATAGATGATAATTAATACTTTAAAATATCACCTTAGGTGTGAGACTAAAGCAAAAAATGTTTATTTGTTACAAAATTTATATTTTGACTAGAACATTTCCTAATATAACTCATGTAGATAGTTTGATTGAATGTCCTAAGTACTTGGAATCTCAGGTAGCACATGAGATTTTGTTGGTTTGTCCAGAGTGATGTCCCGATGAATCCCAGAATGATTTGATCAGTGAGCGGAATAGTATTTGCAAGCCCCCTTCAGGGAATGGTGAGAGCGGGGAGAAATTCAACTTCCCCAAGTTGAATTCTCGATATTCTCACAAGCAGTGTGGACAACCAAAGCTATAGGCTGAGCCCGCAGTCTTGGGGTTTGTTCATATGAAACTTAACCCCACAAAGGATAGGTTTGAGTCACCCCCAAGAGAGCCTCTTTTGTTGCTCAGATGTGGCCTTTCTCTCCAGCCAACACAACAAGCAGTCTCACCACCCTCCCCCTCTCTGTGTGGGACATGACTCCCAGGGGTGTGGACCTTCCTGGCAACGTGGGACAGAGATCCTGAAATGAGCTGAGACTCAGCATCAAGGGACTGAGAAAAACCCTAGAATGAGCTGAGAATTAACATCAAGGGATTGAGAGAACTTTCTCGACCAAAGGGGGAAGAGTGAAATGAGACTAAGTGTCAATGGCTGAGAGATTCCAAACAGAGTCGAGAGGTTATCCTGGAGGTTATTCTTATGCATTAAATAGATATTGCCTTGTTGTTCAAGATGTAGCGGGGAGGCTGGAGGGAACTGCCTGAAAATGTAGAGCTGTGTTCCAGTAGCTATGTTTCTTGATGATGATTGGACAATGACATAGCTTTCACAATGAGACTCTGTGAATGTGAAAGCCTTATGTCTGATGCTCCTTTTGGCTACTATATCGACAGAAGAGTAGAACATATGGAATAAAAATAAATAATAGGGGGAACAAATGTTAAAGTAAATTCAGCTTGAGATGCTGGTGGTAAATGAAAGCGAGGGGTAAGGGGTATGGTATGTATAATCTTTTTTTCTCTATTATCGTTTTATTTCTTTTTCTGTTGTCTTTTTATTTCTTTTTCTAAATCAATGCAAATGTTCTGAGAAGTGATGAATATGCAACTATGTGATGATATTAAGAATTGCTGATTGTATATGTAGAATGGAATGATATCTTAATGTTTTTTTGTTAATTTTTTTAATTAATAAAAAAAGTTAAAAAAAAAAAAAAACTTCCTGTGAAAACAAGGATGCCTCAGTCCTGAGAAGATATAACTAGTTTCCTACTGCTTTTTAAAATATGTACTGATGAAACTGGTAGTCTCAGTTATTAGATGTTGCAGTGTAAATTGAAATATCCCTTTTGAAAAGCAATATGGTAACACTTACCAATGGGTCATTAATATGTTTGGACTCTCAGACTCAGAAATTACCTTCCCAGGAATTTATCCTAAGAAATACACTTAACAAAAAAAAGAAGAAACAGATTTGCTCTGCCCTCATCTACAAGGGAAAAAATTAAAAACATGCTACTGCATTAAACACTGCTGGTGTTTAATATATGATCAACAATATAATATTATGAAGATGACATAAAAACATGGAAAATTTATATGCAATATTAAGTGAATACAGTAAAATGTAAAATAGTACACTCATTATAAGTACAGCTATATAAAATGTATTATAAATAGAAGATAGTATATAAAACAAAGTATTTGTGTAAATAGTACAAAATATTTTTAATTACTTTAATATTAATATATTGTTCTTTCAATAAAACAGACACCCCTCCCCACCAAAAAAGATATTTTCATTGTTTCCTGTGATAAAAATTTCTTGGATAAAAATTCCATACAAGTAAAATTTTGATAAAAAGTTGTTTCTAATAAAATCTTAAAATTTTCAACTGCAGTCAATGACCCATTTTTTTTAATTGAGAAATCTTCATACACATATATTCTATACATGGTGTACAATCAATGGCTCACAATACCACCACATAGTTGTGTATTCATCACCATGATCATTTTTAGAACATTTATATCACTCCAGAAAAAGAGATAAAAAGAAAAAACTCAAACATACCATACAACTTACTCCTTGCTCTCACTGACCAGTAGTGTTTCCATCTACCCAACTTACTTTACCCTTTGTCCCCCCTATTATTTGGTTAATTTTTTATCCATATTTTTTACTCATCTGTCCATATTCTGGATAAAAGAAGCATCAGACACAAGGTTTTCACAGTCACACAGTCACACTGTAGAAGTTCTATCTTTATACAATCATCTTCAAGAATCTAGGCTACGAGAACACAGCTCAACAGTTCCAGGTACTTTCCCCTAGCCACTCTAGTACACCATAAACTAAAAAGAGATATCTGTATAATGCATAAGAATAACCTCCAGGATAACATCTGGACTCTGTTTGAAATCTGTCAGCCAGTGAAACTTTATTTTGTCTCATTTCTCTCTTTCCCCTTTTGGTCAAGAAGGTTTTCTCAGTCTCGTGATGCTGGGCTTATCCCGGGATTACTGTCCCGTGTTGTCAGGGAGATTTCTACTGTGGGAGTCATGTCCCACACAGCGGGGACAGCAGTGAGTTCACCTGCTGAGTTGGCTTAGAGACAGAGGCCACATTTGAGCAACAGAAGAGGTTTTCTGAGGGTGACTCTCAGGCATAATTTTAAGTAGGCTTAGCCTTTCCTTTGCAGGAATAAGTTTCATAGGGGCAAACTCCAAGATCAAGGTCTTGGCCTATTGATTTGGTTGTCCCTACTGCCTATGAGAATATTAGAAATTCTCCAAATGGGGAAGATGAGTATTTCCTTTCTCCCCATTCTCCCCAAGGGAACTTTGCAAATACTTCTTTATTCACTGCCCACATCACTCTGGGACTTATCGGGCATCATACTAATGTGGACAAACCAACAAAATCTCACACCGTATTCAAGATTCCATATACTTATGGTGTTCAATTAAACTGACCATACAAGTTATATTAGGAAATGTACTACCCAAAATATAAATTTTTCACCAGATAAACACCTATACCTTTAGTACCACACAGAAGTTGAAGTTTTAAAATATGGACCATATCATCCTTTACCCAGTTTTCTGATACACCTTAGTCCTATCCAGATCAGCCTCATTCACATCTCTACTCAATGTCTGTTCACTTTTTCAACGTTTTAAACAGATCCTGTATGGGGTACTGCTGACTTTCACAGCTTCAGAGCTCTAACTCTGAGTCTCAGGTGTCAAATAAACACCTGAAGTTTCTGAGACAGATCAAGTTATAAACAAACAGCTCAGTATCTCAGAAATAACAGTTACACCTCTTGAATATATGTGACTGCTGTAAGAGCTTACAATTTAGGACGCTTTACAGTAAGTACCAACCTGATAACCCATGCTCTCAACTTTAGTTCACCAAACTTTTATATCACACTTAGCCCGTACGACTGAGGAATAATATTTGTCTTTTTGTTCCTGACATTTCATTCAACATACAGATCTTAAGGTTCATTCACCTAGTTGTATGCCTCACAGCTTCATTTCTTCTTGCGGCTGCTCAGTAATCCATTGTGTGTGTATACAATGGTTCCCTCTCCCATTCCTCATACGTTGCACCCTTAGGCCACCTCCATTCACTGTGAATCAGGAACACTGCTGCCAGAAACACCAGTGTGCAAATGTTCATTTCTGTCCCCAGAGTCAGTTCCTCCAGATATATACTGAGCAACAGGCTTTCAGGATCATATGGCAAACCCAAACACAGACTCCTATGGAACCACCACTCTGCATTACAGGGGGCTGCACCTCTCATTTCCCTATCAACAGTGAAAAGGTACATCTTTTTCTCCGCATTTTCTCTACCACTTGTTTCTCTGTTCAGTTTTGTTTTGTTTTGTTTTTGCATGGGCAGGTACCAGGAATCAAACCCGGACCTCTGGCAAGGCAAGTGAGAACTCTGCCTGCTGAGACACCATGGCCCACCCTCTGTTCATTTTTAAATCACACATCATACAATCCAATCTAAATGTATAGACCTGCCTTTGCCACCATACTCTATCTGAAGACATTTCCTTTGCTTCCACAAAGAATATATACTCCTTCCCCACTCCCCCCAATGCTGGCATTCAGTTTTGGCATAATGCTCTTGTTACATTCAGTGGAAGCATATTACAATGTTACTGTTCACTACAGACCCTAACTTACATTGATTGCACTTTATCCCATATACCATCTACTTTCAACACCCTGCCATATTGACATTCATTTCTTCTCCCTCATACAAAAACATTTTTTGATTTGTACATTGTCCACTCCAGGCATTCCTAAATTATACCGTCTCAGTCTTCATCCTCTAACTTTCCTTCTGGTTTCATACGTTCCCCTAAACCTTCTTGCTCCACCATACTCACATTCAGCTTCATTCACTGTACTTGTATTATTGTGCTACAATCAGGTAGTATTGTGCTATCCATTTCTGAATTTTTACAATCAGTCCTGTAGCACAATCTGCATCCCTTCAGCACCAGTTGGCCAATCTCTACCCTACTGCTATCCCTTGATAACCTGAGTTCTTAACTTCAATTCTTCAAGTTCACTCATTTAATGTTGGTTTGTATTAGTGACACCACACGGTATTTGTCCTTTTGTTTCTGGCTAATTTCACTCAGCATAATGTACTCAAAATTCATCCATGCTGTTACATACTTCATGTCTTTATTCTGTCTTACAGCTGTATACATTCCATCATATGTATATACCACAACTTGTTTAGCCACTCATCTGTTAACGGACATTTTGGCTGTTTCCCTCTCTTTGCAATTGTAAATAATGCTGCTATAAAAATTGCGGTGCAAATGTCCATTTGTATCATTGCCCTCATGTCCTCTGAGTAGAAACCTAGCAATGGTATGGCGGGGGAATACAGCAATTCTATATGTAGCTTCCTGAGGACCCGCCAAACTGCCTTCCACACTGGTTGTACCATTTGACATTCCCACCAACAGTGAATAAGTGTGCCTCTTCCTCCACATTCTCTCCAGCACTTATTGTTTTCTGTTTTATTGATAATGGCCATTCTGGTGGGTGTGAGATGATATCTCATTGTGATTTTGATTTGCATTTCCCTAAAAGCCAGGATGAGCATCTTTTCATGTACCTTTTGGCCATTTGTATTTCCCCTTCTGAGAAGTGTCTGTTCAAGCCTATTGCCCATTTTGTAATTGGGTTGTCTGTCTTTCTGTCATTGAGTTAAACAATCTCTTTATATATTCTGGATACTAGACCTTTATCTGATATATCGTTTCCAACTACTGTCTCCCATTGTGTAGGCTGTCTTTTTACTTTCTTGATGAAGTTCTCTCATGCACAAAAGTGTTTAATTTTGAGGAGTTCCCATTTCTTTCTTTCATCAATGCTCATGCTTTGGGTGTAAGGTCTAGGAAACTGCCTCTTATTATAAGATTTATAAGATATTTCCCTACAGTTTCTTCTAAAAGCTTTATGGTCTTAGATCTAATGTTTAGGTCTTAGATCCATTTTGAGTTAATTTTTGTGTAGGGTGTGAAATACGGATCTTCTTTCATTCTTTTGCATATAGATATCCAGTTCTCTAGAATCATTTATTGAAGAGACTGTTCTGTCCCAGGTGAGTTGGCTTGACTGCCTTATCAAAGATCAATCATCCATAGATGAGAGGGTCTATATCTGAACACTCTATTCAATTCCATTGGTCATTATATCTGTCTTTATGCCAGTACCATGCTGTTTTCACTACTGCAGCTTCATAATACACCTTAAAGCAGGTGGCATGAGACCTCTGACTTCATTTTTCCTTCTCAGGATATTTTTACCTATTTGGGGCACCCTGCCCTTCCAAATAAATTTGGTTATTGGTTTTTCTATTTCTGAAAAGTAAGTTTTGGGGATTTTAATTGGTATTGCATTGAATCTGTAAATGAATTACATCTTAAATATATTTAGTCTTCCAATCCATGAACACAGTAGGCCCTTCCATCTATTTACGTCTTCTGTGATTTCTTTTAACAATTTTTTGTAGTTTTCTTCGTATGGGTCTTTTGTCACTTAGTTAAATTTATTCCTAA
>PVIY010052886.1:0-14967 GCA_004026745.1 Myrmecophaga tridactyla | reverse complement strand
AGAACCCACAACTACAGCAGCCACCACCACCACTTCAACGGAACTCATGACTACAACAGCTGCCACCACTCCAATGGAACCCACGACCACAACAACTGTCACCACCACCGCTCCAGTGGAACCCACAACCACAACTGTCACCACCACCACTCCAACAGAATCTGTGACCACAACAGCCGCCACCACCACTCCAACAGAACCCACGACCACAATTGCTACCATCAGTCCAACAGAACCTACGACCACAATATCTGCCACCACCACTCCAATTGAGCCTACAACCTCTACCACTGCAACTTCACTTACGACCATAGCTGTTTTTACCACTTTTTAATGAAACTACTCCTACCATTACAGAATCTGCAACACTACAACCACTGTTTAAGCAACAAATACTGTTACTACTTAATCGCAGCTGACAATTGAAACCATCTTCATCTCTGTCACATTTTCAACTAAACTTACAACTACTACCACTTCTACTTAACCTACAACTTCTCCTGAACCTACAATATGAATGGTCATCACTTTCCTTAAGCATTCTATAATGTCCACACCTTGATCTGAACCTGCAACCACAAATGCCATTGTTAGCACTTTAATCTAATACAACTATATATTCATTAAATGAAATATAATTATTAAGATATGATCTTTTAAAACAAGAGCATTTAACTTTTTAAACATCAGCATTTATAAAACATTTTAGCTCATTTTTGTTTAGGTTGAATAATTCTAATCTTTTACACAAGATGTATTTTCTGCCTTTTAATAGCTTATTTGATTCTATTCTGAATGCACATAGGTTTTTAATATGTACATTAGGGTACATATTACCAAGTGAAGACTCCAGATCACTGTTCTTCATTGGAAGAGGAGTTAAGGTGGAAGGGAGAAGGCAACAGTAATTATTAATGAACAGCTATATATCAGGCATGACTATAAGGGATTTTGAAACATTTGACTTTATATTTATATTTTCCATCTTGTAATGTTTTTACATGTTATTTTAAGATCAGTTTCTGCTCCCCCATAAGCCCCAATACCTTTTCCATTCTGATAAATATTCACAGCTACAGAATTTTCTATGTGCAATACTTCTGTTTCATTTTCTTCTCAGCTTTATTGTATTTATTTGGAATTTCTCTCCCTAGCTAAACCACTTGGAAGTGGCTGACTTTATCATCTTATCATTCCCAAATCCATCTAGAGGGAAGGATGCAGTGGGCGTACATGACACAGGGTCTCTTCCCTTTCATAACCAAGAGGAATATTATCTTTGTTCAGTTATAAATTTCTTGAACATTCAGAAGATTTAATCCCATCCTGTAGAGTTTACAAAAATAAATTAATGATGTAAGTCAAATGATTTGATGTCAAGGAAGTTGCTACCACACTATGTGACTCCAACTCTTTATTTGGGAAGGATGAGATGTGACCTCAGTGCAAATTTGGGAGGCTAGAAGATAGCCTTATTCTACATTACTTTCTCACTGAATGCAAATTCTTCTTATGACCCAAAGGACCAAATCTACTGACATCCCAAATGAACTGCACATGGTTAGTGATAAGCTGAGCAGTTAAGTACATGATATTCTACCGAGGCCAGAAACCTCTTCCCTACCTACAAAGTTCAGACTATCAATTTTTAAATATGATCTCCTTTCCAAATGTCCTCTTTAAAAAGGAAAATGTTTCCAAGGTTGGTGTGCAATGTTAAGGGATAAACCCATTACAATGTGGAGAGAATTGTTTATGTAGGGTCTTTCTGAAGGAATGCTGAGGAAATATGAGATACAGAAGGGTTAATCTTTTTATTAAAATTTCTGTGAGAACTTTGCAAGTGTTCCTTTTTCTCTGCCTGGGAAGGACTTGAGTTTTTAAAAATCATGAATTCTGACATATACAATTAATCTCAGCCCTTTCTTGGCCTGCAGTCAATAAATAAGCAAATAAGCAAAGGCATGAATAAACAAGGTAAGTTCTGATAGTAATAAATCTCATAGGATTGAGAAACCTGTTTAGTGAGATAGCATATAGTGGGGGTGAAATAGGGATACTCTAGATCAAGTTTTCTCAACCTCAGTGCTACTGACGTTTTGGGCTGGATATACTTTTTGTTGTGGAATCTATCCTGTGCATTTTAGAATGTTTAGCAGCGTCCCTGCCCTCAACTTACTTATATGCCAGTACCACCTTCATTCATGTTGCAGACAACCAGAAATGTCCACAGACATTGACAAACGTCCCTGGGAGGAAGTAAAATTACCTTGTGCCTTAGATGGAGTGGTTATTGAGATGACATTGAGCTAAGAGCTAAAAGGAAGGAGCCAGTCAGCTATATGGAAATCTGGAGTCAAAGTGTCCCAGGTAAAGGGAAGCGAGTTTGAAATCCGCAAGGTTTTGCATATTCAAGGATCAGGGGGAAGGTCAGATGGATTGGATCAGGGGTGAGGGGAGAAAGACATAAGTCCCTCTAGTATTAAGTGATAATATATATATTTCATATTTTATTTATCTCTTATATTGGACAATAATCTGTACTTCCTTTTACTTTCTACAATATTTTGCTTCCACAATTTCTACAATAAAAGGTTTGATTTCATATGTTTTTTACAAAATTCATCTTATCTTGTACTGATCCTAGTTGGGGAAAAAAGCAATGCATTTGGTGCGTAATCAACTCAGACCCATCTGGAAGTTTTCAAATGCCAATTGATGTGTTCTGCATATTATAAATCTCCAGTTACTCATAAGCCTGAGAAAGGGTAAGACCTGTAAGGGAGACATTGAGCTCTCTTGATAGTGCTGTTCTGATTTTCTAGGACTCAGGGTTATTATGTATAGGGAATAATAGCCTCAGAAGCTCATAAAAGATGGTGAAGTATGGCAATGGAGAAGGAGTTTTTTATAGTTTTATTAGCTTTGTTCAAAATGTACTGTTTTTAGTTCAGTAGAAGATATGAATAACTTATTCCCAATCATGATACAGAATGATCAATGGCATTAATAAAAATATCTAGGGCCATCTCCAGTGTTCTCTATTATGCCAGGCCCCGAGAGGACACAGGCACTCCAAGTGGGGTCCTGTGCTGGTAATAACAATTGTATCTAATCAGGAGTGATCTCACCATAAAACATAGTAATCCCAAATGGACTACTATGGGAATCTAGGGGATTGTAAGATGATTTTTGGCTAGAAAGATCAGAGTGTTGGCAGATGGGTCACTCATGCTGACCTTAAGAAAGATGGGTAATGCCTGTGTGTGCACATGAGTGCTTGCTAGGAGGAAGAAACTTTCTATATAAGCAGAGAAGTCAGGGTTTGAGGGTCACTTTCTAACTAGAAACCAGAGTGAATGATGGGGAATGTTGGGAAATAAGTTTAAATAGTTGTTACAGCAATCTTTACAATAGACACTACAGGTACCAATACAAACACATCACACCCACCATCATTTTAACAACCAAGTCATTTTACCCAAAGAGCTGAGCCTCTGGACACTAAAGATAGAGTAGACTATCAAACTACTGAATCTGTGGCCACCACTACTATAACAAGAAGTGAAACCATAGTTACCAGTATGCCAACACCTGAGTCCACAACCCTTATCACTAACATCACAGACTGAGCTTATATTTCTAAAACCGTGACTATGAGATCATCATTATTCTTTCTCTAAGCATAGAGAATTTCTTTTTGACCAGTAAGGTCATCATTGTAACAATCACTATAAAACCAGAAGCATTGTGTCTGTGACTTCTAGAGCCATTAGCCATTAAGCTTATGAAATCTTAAGCTTAAAAGAGTTTAAAGCCCTTCGTTAGATTCTAGATCATGCAATTTTTGTAACAAATTGGAATGTCAATCGTTGATATGCATGTCTATGATTAGAAAGATGCGCACTGAGGCCCAAGAAACATCTACTATATTTGAACTCAACATAGCTTTGGAAATAAAAATGCTTTCGCTAAAATAAATGTTTCTGCAGGTTATAAATTGAATTGTGCCCCGCCCCACCCCCAAAAGATGTTGAATTCCTAATCCCCATTACCTTAGAATGTGACCTTATATGGCACTGGGGTCGTTAGAACAGATGGAATTAGTCAAGTTAAAATGAGGCTGGGTACTTACTCCAATATGCCTGGCATTCTTATAAGAAGAAAAAATTTGGATTACAGACATAGTGGTCAAGCCATGACCGAGGCCGAGAATACCAAGGATTGCCAAGATGGAAAAGAAATGACAGGGCAGCTGTGTTACCCTACTCTTACAGGGTCTTCCCTTTGAAAAAAGACTCTTTGGCTGAGATTTCAGTCTTTGAATAGTGAGGAGGATGAATAATCTGAAGTCTGGAAGATCAGGAGATGTGAGAGAATGTAGATCGGCAAATTACAGATTTATATGCCCTTGCGTGTGCGTGTGTGAAGTGGAGTAAATAAGATCACTTCACTCTTACAATCCTCTCCTCTCAACTGCTCTGAAACCTTCTCTCTATTGTTGTCTATTTTAGGGAGCTGACAGGCAATGATGTTTCATCAACATAAAAAGTGTATCATCCATTTTAAAGTGTGATTATCTGCCACTTCTTCACATATAGATTAGCTTCTCTGTGGATAAATTCCCTAGTCTTCTAGGGAACTGAGAGTAAGTGAGATTCTCTAGGAATATTCCATTTATTTAATTATTAATATAAATATTCAATTTAAATATTCAGTTTATTAACACACAATTCATTAAGCACCAGACATCTTGTTAATCATCTTGCTCCTAATCATTTCTCTTGTTTTCTTCTCTTTAAATCAATTCATCCTTCCCAAACTTGCCAATCCATTCAAGAAACTTTTCTAAAAATTCCCAAGAAGAATCATCTGCTTAAAGGTCCTTTAATGTTATTTGTATATCATGCACAGTTCATCTTATAAGCCTTTGCTCATGCCATTCACTTTTCTGGAGTATTCTCCCACTCTTTCTCTACTGATATGCATGCACATTTCTTGCTTTTTATACTTCTGTTCCCTTGTTACTTATTTCCAGATTTCAGGATATGCTGCTTTGAAATTTGGTTGAATATACTTTCTTCCTAATGATATTACAGGAAACTTAACTTTTTGGAGGGTTTATCAAAGACAATACCTAGTGTGGTTTCACTAGTTGCCAGACAACAACTTCTGAAAAACTAACTGCTTTATGACAAAGCACATCATTCCCGATAAATGAAGCATAAATATTTAAAATGACTACTGCGACAAAATCGATGCCCAGACTCTGTCTACTTGACTTTGCTTCATGAACACACCTCATGGGCTCTGATCTTTAAATTTAGCTTCAATTCTCTTGAATAGTGCTGTAACTCTCTTTCCTATAGCTTTTTTGGTTTTCTTATCTGGCTAATGTTTCTGGCAACAGTCTAATTTTCTTGGAGCATCTCTCTTTCATCACCCCTCAAGATTTACAAGAAGTTCTATCCCACTTGATCTTGGCCCACAAGTTTAAACTTCTTCCATTTTGCTAATTTAGGATGACTTCTCAGCCATTGGACTGATAGATACATTCTTCTAGATACATAGGAATCCCTTCAAGGAATAAGATGTCCCCTATAGTTGTATTTTGGAACTTGAGGGATACACTGCAATCTTTGGAGTAAGCAGGAGTATACCTTTTCTTATGAATAGAGACTTGTTACAAAAGCTTAAGACAATTATGCTCTGAGAAAATCACTGAGATCCCTTCAATTATATGTAGAAAGGATGTTAAGGAAAAATATGAAAAAAAACAACAATAATAATTCAGCAGTAAAACATCTACATAAATTAAGAAAGCAAAATAACAATAACTACCTATTTTCTTAATGATTTTGGGAAATTTAAAAAAATAAAATACTATCAGTTCTGTGGAGTGTGGAGTAAAATAGGCAATCGTATATTCTCTTGATGACACTATAAACCAGTACAAGTATATTAGGGGGAAAACTTAGGAACATGAATTAAAAACTATAAATTGTATACCCTTTGTCAGAGTAAGTCGTATTGTTGGACTGTATGTAAGGAAATATCTGAAATATACAAAAGCCTTTATGGTACAAATAATTTCTTTGTACTTTGCTTATAGATGCAAAATATTGGAAATTAGCTGTCTAAAAGCAGGTTTACACAATGTAACACAATATAGTCCTGATATTTTCAAACACTTTAAAATATTGTCAAAAGATCATATTACAAAATATACAATATGATCATAACTATACAAAAATACAAAATAAAAAGAAATATACTAATGGATAACTTTCAAATAGTGTGGGTTTAGGTAATGATTTTTGGGCTGATTATATTTTTATTTTCTAATAGTATATTTTTATCATTCAGAAAAACATATTATTTTAAAAACTTGGATTGCATTTTCAGCAAACAGAGACCACGTACTGGTAGACTTTTACTTTTTCTTTTGAAAATAGTTTTATGAATTTTGTAACAAGACCACCTGGTACCTTTGGGGTGGAGACTTGTGCATAGAGTGCAGCAATAAGGAGAACCGGTCTTGGGTGGATGTTTAGGCTTCTCATGCTATCAGCATGATGAAGGAAATCTGGGAGCAGATGGTAGAGGAGTGGGGTATGTGCAGAACTCACACCTAACTTTTCAATATCCCTGCTTCACTGAGACTCTCTTCAATGGTTCCTCCCTTTCTTTCTGTGAGAACAAGTAGGAACTTAATCATTTTATTCTGATTTCAACATATTTTCTCTTACTTGCCCTATACTGGGGTCTGCTTTTGTACATAATTTCCAATTGCACTGAACCTTTTATGCCAATTCATGCCATCTTCCAGCTGCCTGGCAACGTAAAAGCCAGGCTGGAGAAATATCTAACTGATCAATAGTAGGAGTTTAATATCCATTGTTGAATAAACAAATCAATTAAATAACTAAAAGGGAAAAGAAATTCCATGGTCTCTCTTAAATCATTGAACCTGTTTTGATCATATACTCTGGTTAGAATTTTGTGATCTTATTAGCTCCGTCAAGTATTTTAACCTCAGAAAGAATGATAAAAGAGCTTGGATGAAAGGGACACCAAAATTGTTATCCAGTCATTAAAGTGTGTAGAAGTAACATGATTTGTGCATTGCAGATGAGTTCCTAGTAAGTACTGGTGGGTATTATGGGGATGGGAGGACACTTAATAAACACCTATTATGGGGATGGGAGGATCTCATAAATCCCTCATAACAATTGAATGAGATGAGTGTTAATGTCTCTGCTTTTTAAAAGAGAAAATTGCAATTCTGAACAGTTAAGTTATCTAAAACACCAGTATTCCTGGTTGTAGGAAGCTGAAAAAAGCAGCACTCTCACCATAACAAGAAAAAGATAGTTAATCTACAACATCATATCTTTTTTGAATCCAACAGAGAACTGACATCACATAGCAACCAGTCAGCCTGAAATTCAAAAAAAGACAGGTGCTTCCAAAGAAAGATGGAACTTAATCACTGGCTCACCTGTGTCAAAGCACAGACTGAAGATGGGGTCACTACATAGGCAGGTAAGAATTCAGCTAAAACTTTGACACATTTCTATAGGCCATTTGGGTTAGCATAGGAGTATAGAAGCATGAGAGCCACACACCAGAAGAGTTATACTACTCACATATATATATATACAGGGTCTTCTCCATGGACTGACACAGGGCACAGGTGAAAAAGCCTGGGGAGAGTGCAGGAGATTAGAGAAAGACTCCCTTGATGGTGCAGGCATGGAGGAGGGGGAAAAGTCACTTCTGCAAGAAAAAGATATCCTGCCCAGATCCTTTATCCATAAGGAACAAAAGTCTTAAGCCACCAGATGAAGAGGAAAACACTATTATACCCAGAGAAAAAATGAAACAAAGAAAAAAACCATTGTGGTTGGTGAAAGGGAAAAAAAGGCAAGCCCATTACTCCTGGGGTAGGGATAGGATTACTCTGAAAATTGCACACATAAGACCCATGGCCACAGGGCTCGCCTAAGAGAACCTGTGCCCTGAACTTCTTGACCAGGCTAGAAGCACCCAGTACCAAGAAACAACTGTCTACAATTTTTGCACAGGTGGAAAGGGAGGCCTAGGGATGTATACAGAGAAGATATTAAGATAAAGCTTATGGGCCCCACCCTGATCAAGATAGCAGAATGAGAAGCTTCAAGGTTTTGTCCCTCCACAGATGCTTTGAACTTTCTCAAAGCTCCAGAAAACAGTTAAAGCGCTGCAGTAAAGGGGCAAGCACTGAATCAAGGAAAAGGCTACTTAAAAGCAGTAGGATCTCCTGATGCCATGGCTGGACCCCTCCCCCCATCACTGGCTTGGCTTGGAGCTAGCTGCCCTCCCAATGCAGGTTCCAGTCCTAGTACTGGAGAGAGCAGAGTAAACCTTGTGCACGAATTGGGAGCGGGTATGTCTGGCCTGATTTCTCTGGTGGTGGCTTGAGGCAATGAAGCAGGATACTTGTTACAAGGTTGCAGTTTCAGAACTTGCCCTGTATATGGGTGGCAGCTCAAAGAATTGTCTTAAGGAATGCTGTGGGAGAGCCATGTCGTGCCTGCCCAGGGCAAAGGATTTCTGGCAGTAGGTCAAATAGTGTAGCTCTCAAAACCAAGAAGAAACTGTTTACTAAGGAAATATTATTGTATCTTTGGTTCATAACTCCTCTTCTTATTTCCTATAGGATCTAAAAGATAAATGCATAAAATGCAATGATAAATCAGTGACTTGACTCATAATGTGTAATCATGAAATTTGTCACAAGAACTACATAAAGGTGGCGGGATGGAAGAGGACAGAGAGTTAGTGTGTATTTATTATTGAAGTTAAGTTGGTTTCAAAGCAAATGAGACTGTTATAGATTTAAAATGTTAAATTTAAGCCCCATGGTAGCTACAAAGAAAATATGCAAGCTCATACAGACAGAAATTAGAGTACAGGCTGCCAGGGTTGGGGGACAGGGGAAATGGGGAGTGAATGCATAATGAGTGTCGGATTTCTGTTCAAGGAAATGGGAAATTTTAGTAATGGAAGGTAATTGTGCATATGATTACTCTGACTGAATGATATACTTGGGAGTGGTTGAAATGAGAAAGTTTATGTTGTATGTATGTTTTCACAATTAAAACAAAAAAGAGCAACTAAAGAAACAAATGACAATGAAATGCAATATATGATCCTGGATGGGAAATAGCAATGGCAGAGATAAGACTCAAAAGAACATTGTTGCGACATGTGAAATAAGTGAGTATAAACTGTAAGCTTTATGTCAATGTTAAATTTCTAGAATTTAATAACTTCACTCAAGGTGATTATATGTGAATATCCTTGCTCAAGGAACATGATGTATATGAGCTTCACTCAAGTGTTGAAAAAGTGGAAAGAAAGATAGGTGATAGATAGATGAGGAAATGGTATGGCAAATGTAGCAAAATGATAAAATTGGTGGATTTGCATACGCAGGGATGGGTGGGTAGGGGTATGTTGGAATTTTCTGCCTAGGATTTGTATTATTTTTTAATAGTCTTATAACTTTGAAAGCATTTTGAAATAAAATTTTAAAAATTAAAAAAAGAAAACCCTGCTGGCAAACCAAACCCCACCATAAGCACAAAGTAATACCAAAGTAATTTGAAACCAACGTGCATCCATGCCCTACGCTTGGTGTCAGGCACTCAATAAAAAAGTTATGGGGCATACAAAAAAACATGTACAAACAATCCATTGTCAAGGGACAAAGAACATGACTCAGATATGATTCAGCTATTAAAACCACCAAACCAAATGTAAAATCACTGTGATTAATATTTTAAAGCCTTCATAGAAAATGTGGACAAACATGGCTCAAAACATGGGGAATTTTACCAAGAAATAGACACTGTAAAGTAAATTGAAAGTGCTAAAATTAAAAGCATGATTACAGAGATTAAGAATGTCTTCTATGTCCTTGTCAGTAGACTTGACACAAGACAAAGAAAATTGTGAACTTGAAGATGGGTTAATAGAAATTTTCAAACTGAAGGACAAAGAAAAAAAGGAAAAGAAATGACATTACAGAGACTCTAAGAACTGTAAAACAATGTTAAACACTATCAAGCATAATTGTAATCGGGATGTCAAAAGAAGAAGATTCAGAAAATGGGGTAGAACAAATATTTGAAGAAATAATGGCTGAGAATGTTTTAAAAATAATGAAAGGAATCTAATCACAGATTCAGGATGGTAAGAGAACTCTTAAGTAGGACAAATGCCACAAACAAACAACAGCAAGAACAAAAACAAAAACCCACACTTAGATGCAACATATTCAGAATGTTGAAAAGTAAAGATAATAGAAAATCTTGAATGCAGAGGGCTGTACATACAGAGGAAGAAAAATAAAAAGATAGAATTCTTATTAGAAACTGCCAGCTAGAAGACTGTGGAATGACAATGAATTTTAAAGGTTGGAAAAAATAGTCACCCCAAATTCCTATACTCAGTTAAAATATATTTGAAAAATGAAGGAAAACACTCAGTCTAATGAATAAGACATAGAAAAATTCATCAGAGGGGTTATCCTACAATGTACCCAACTAGTACTACTGAAAACTGTCAAGGATAACAACAATAACAAAATCTGAGAAACTACCACAGCCAAGAGGAGCCGAAGGAGACATAACAATTAAATGGAATTTGATGTGGTATTCTGGAAGCCTGGAACAGCAAAAGGACATTAAGTAAAAAATAGGGAAAGCTGATGTGTTAGTTAGGGTTCTCTAGAGAAACAGAATCACCAGGGAACACTCACAAATATAAAATTTATAAAAGTGTCTCATGTAACCATGGGAATGCAGAGTCCAAAATCTGTAGGGCAGGCTGTGAAGCTGACGATTCTGATGGAGGGTCTGGATGAACTCCACAGGAGAGGGTTGCCAGCTGAAGCAGAAAGGAAGAGCCTGTCTCTTCTGAATCCTCCTTAAAAGGCTTCCAGTGATTAGATTAAGCATCACTCATTGCAGAAGACACTTCCCTTGGCTGATTACAAATGGAATCAGCTGTGGGTGCACCTGATGTGATCCTGATTTAATTCTATGAAATGTCCTCATTGCACCTGACAGGCCAGCACTTGCCCAACCAGATAAACAGGTACCACCACTTGATCAAGTTAACACAAGAACCTGACCATGACAGTCCATCCCTTGTCAACTTGGCAGCTATATGTATCACTTTAAATCATACCTAATTTCTAAATAAAAACAATAAAACACACATTTTTTTCTTTCACCTAACAATATTCAGCTGTCCTGCATATAACTGGAAACACATTGAATCTCTCCAGAATAAGGTTCAAGTTCTTGGGTAATATTCATTCCTAAACTTGATATCTTACAGCTTAAACAGTATAACATGAACAAGACAGCATTACAGTCCTCGTTTCTGTAACTGATCACATGGTTGTAGTTCATATTTATCATTACCCTCTTCCACTACCCATTCCATGTTCCCTTTACCCTCAGCAAGCACTTCAGCTGGCTGTGGTTCTTTCCCTGGTGGGGTGACCCAAACCTTCATTCCTGAAGTTTCAGAGCCACTGGTAGTCCTGCCTGGATTGGGTTGTTGCAGTTTTCCATTTATTTTAATCACAGAGCATGGTAGTACTAAAAGATGCCCTAGGGGATCTCCTATATTCCAAAAAACTCTTCTTTACCTCCATTGTGTAGTTGCAGTCCTATTTCCCCCTGATAGTCAGGGTCAATCACCCCAGACAATAATGTAATCCCCTTCTTGGCTTGTTGTTCCAGGGGCATGAGTAGCCCAAAGTGACCAGGTGGCAGTCTTAGATTCCAGTTCAATGGAATCATTGTTGTTTCTCCTGGTGGAAGCACTCCTTATTTTGGAACGAAAACCTGTAGACCAGCAGAGCTCAGGGTCGCAGGGACAGGAAGCAAAAATTTTCCTAGTGGATCACTAGGGGTAATAGTGAGTGGTACCAGTCCCATTTCTACTTCTTGGTTCCTGGACCCATGGATCCTGGCTATGGGAGAAACAGCACCATACAGCAGATGCTGATTCAGAGCATATACAGCTTCCTGGAGAACATTACCCCAGCCCTTCAAGGTATTGCCACCCAGTTGGCACCATAATTGAGTTTTCAAAAGGCCATTCCACCATTCTATCAATCCAGCTGCTACTGGATGATGGGGAACATGGTAAGACCAGAGAATTCCATGAGCATGTGCCCATTCCCACACTTCATTTGCTGTGAAATGTGTTCCTTAATCAGAAGCAATGCTGTGTGGAATACCATGATGATGGGATAAGGCATTATCTAAGCCCACGGATGGTAGTTTTGGCAGAAGCATTGCGTGCACGGAAAGCAAACCCATATCCAGAGTATGTATCTATTCCAATTAGAATAAATCATTGTCCCTTCCATGAAGGGAGTTGTTCTAGTTTGCTAGCTGCTGGAATGCAATATACCAGAATCAGAATGGGTTTTAAAAAGGGGAATTTAATAAGTTGCTAGTTTATAGTTCTAAGGCCAAGAAAATGTCCAATTGAAACAAGTCTATAGAAATGTCCAATCAAAGGCACCCAGGGAAAGACACCTTGGCTCACGAAGGCCAATGATATTCAGGGTTTCTCTCTCATCTGGAAAGGTGCATAGCGAACACAGTCACAGTTTCTCTCTCAGCTGGAAGAGCATATGGCAAGCAAGGCGTCATATGCTACTTTCTCTCCTGGCTTCCTGTTCCATGAAGCTCCCTGAGAGACATTTTCCTTCATCTCCAAAGGTCACTAGCTTGTGGGCTCTCTGCTTCTCATGGCTTTGTCATTCTTCTCTGCTCTCTCTGAATCTCCTTCATTCTCCAAAATGTTTCCTCTTTTATAGAACTCCAGAAACTTCTCAAGACCCACCCAAATGGGTGGAGACATGCCTCCAGCTAATCCAGTTTAACAACCACTCTTGATCAAATCACATCTCTAGAGAGATGATCTAATTGCAGTTTCAAACATTCAATACTGAATAGGGATTAGAAGAAATGGCTGCCTTTACAAAATGAGATTAGGATTAAAACGTGGCTTTTCTAGGGTCCATACATCATTTCAAAACAGCACAGGAGTGGTACAATGTAATCAACTTGCCACCATGTAGCGGCTGGTCACCTCGCGGAATGGTGCCATATCAGGGGCTGAGTGTGGGTTTCTGCTGCTGGAAGATTGGGCACTCAGCAGTGGCTGTAGCCAAGTCAGCCTTGGTGAGTGGAAGTCCCTGTTGCTGAACCCATGCATAACATCCATCCCTACCACCATGACCACTTTGTTCATGAGCCCATTGGGCAATAACAGGAGTTGCTGGGGAAAGGAGCTGACTGGTATTCACAGAACGGGTCATCTTATCCACTTGATTATTAAAACCTTCCTCTGCTGAAGTCACCCTCTGGTGCGCATTCACATGGGACACGAATATGTTCATGTTTTTAGCTCACTCAAAAAGGTCTATCCACATACTTCTTCCCCAGACCTCTTTGTCACCAATTTTCCAATTATGGTCTTTCCAAGTCCCTGACCATCATCCAAACCATTAGCAACAACCCATGAGTCAGTATACAAACACACCTCTGGCAAGTCCTCCTTCCAAGCAAAATGAACAACCAGGTGCACTGCTTGACGTTCTGCCCACTGGGAGCATTTCCCCTCACCACTGTACTTCAAGGACACTCCAGAAAGAGGTTGTAGCATTGCAGCTGTCCACTATCAGGTGGCATCTGCATATCATGCAGAACCATCTGTAAACTAGGCCCAAGTTTTCTCTTTCTCAGTCAATTCACTGTAAGGAACTCCCCAAGAGGCCATAGCTCTGGTCTGGGAAAGAGAAGGTAATGTGGCAGGAGTGAGGACCATGGGCATTTGGGCCACTTCCTCATGTAACTTACTTGTGCCTTCAGGACCTGCTCTAGCCCTATCTCATATACACCATTTCCATTTTACAACAGAGTGCTGCTGTGCATGCCCAACTTTATGGCTTGGTGGGTCAGACAACACCCAGCTCATAATAGGCTACTCAGGTCTCATGGTAACTTGGTGGCCCATGGTTAAGTGTCCAGTCTCTACTAAGACCCAGTAGCAGGCCAAAAACTGTTTCTCAAAGGGAGAATAGTTATCTGCAACAGACGGTAAGGCTTTGCTCCAAAATCCTAAGGGTCTGCATTGTGATTCTCCTATAGGGGCCTGCCAAAGGCTCCAAACAGCATCTCTATTTGCCACTGATACTTCCAGCACCATTGGATCTGTTGGATCATATGGCCCAAGTGGCAGAGCAGCTTGTACAGCAGCCTGGACCTGTCTCAGAGCCTCCTCTTTTTCAGATCCCCACTCAAAATTAGCAGCTTTTCTGGTCACTTGATAAATGGGCCAGAGTAGCACACCTAAATAAGGAATATGTGGTCACCAAAATCCAAAGAGACTAACTAGGCATTGTGCCTCTTTTTTTGGTTGTAGGAGGGGCCAGATGCAGCAACTTATCCTTCACCTTAGAAGGGATATCTTGACATGCCCCACACCACTGGACACCTAGAAATTTCACGGAGGTGGAAGGCCCCTGTATTTTTGTTGGATTTATCTCCCATCCTCTGACACACAAATGCCTTACCAGTAAGTCTAGAGTAGTTGCTACTTCTTGTTCACTAGGTCCAATCAACATGATATCATCAATATAATGGACCAGTATGATGTCTTGTGGGAGGGAGAAATGATCAAGGTCCCTGCGGACAAGATTGTTACATAGGGCTGGAGAGTTGATATACCCCTGAGGTAGGACAGTGAAAGTATATTGCTGACCTAGCCAGCTGAAAGCAAACTGTTTCTGGTGGTCCTTACTAACAGCTCTTGAGAAAAAAGCATTTGCCAGATCAATAGCTGCATACCAGGTGCCAGAGGATGTATTGATTTGCTCAAGCAATGATA
>PVIY010052885.1:0-14977 GCA_004026745.1 Myrmecophaga tridactyla | reverse complement strand
TTCTTGAATTGACCACTGTATCCAAATATGGTGATCTTCTTTGTCTCCTGTGTTCTAGTTTGCTAGTTGCTAGAATGCAATATACCAGAGACAGAATGATTTTTAAAAAGGGGAGTTTAATAAGTTGCTCGTTTACAGTTCTAAGGCCGAGAAAATGTCCCAATTAAACACATCTATAGAAATGTCCAATCACAGGCATGCAGGGAAAGATACCTTGATTCAAGAAGGCTGATGAATTTCAGGGTCTCTCTCTCAAGTGAGAAGGCACATGGTGAACACAGTCAGGGTTTCTCTCTCGACTGGAAGAGCACGTGGCAAACATGATGTCATCTGCTAGCTTTATCTCCTGGCTGCCTGTATTTTTTCATACTTTCCCTTTCAACCTACTCGTTTCTTTGAATTTGAAGAGAGTCTCTTGTAAAGAGCATAGTTGTGCCATGTTCTTTTTTCTAAAGGTTTTATTATGAAATATAACATATATTCAAAAAATCAATAAATTTCAAAGTACATTGTAATAAATAGTTAAAGAACAGATTTCAGAGTTTGGTATGGATTACAGTTCCACAATTTTAGGTTTTTCTTTCTATCTGCTCCAAGACACCAGAGATGAAAAGAAATATCAATTTAATGGTTCAGCAGTCATACTCACTTGTTAAATCTTATCTTCTCTGTTATAATTCCTCTTTCTCCTTTGATTCTTCTCCCAAGATTTAGGGGTATTTGGGCTGTGCCTTTTCTAACTTTTTCATTTTGAAAAGGGATGATAATATAGGATAAGGGGATGGAATTAACTGATGTCCTTGGATAGACTGTTCTTTCTGGGTTCCAGGGCTTATCTAGCCTAGGAATCCATCTGAAAGTTGTAGGTTCTGTAAAATAATCTTAGTACTTGAAACTTTTGTAGAATTTCAGATAGAGTCCTCTGTGTTCTTTAGAATTAACGGGAATGATTTTGGTTGGGGTTTGTTAAAATGTGGTAATTAGCAATATTTAGTTAAACCTTGCATGAGCGTAGCCTCCAGAATAGTCTCTCAACTGTAGTGCCATGCTCTTTTATCCACTCTTCCATTCTGACTTTTATACTTGAGAGTATAATCCATTTACATTTAATGTAACTGCAGATAATGCAGGACTTCCTTCTGCAATTTTGCTATCTGATGTATTTTATACCTTTTTTTGTTCCCCAACCTTTCTGTTTATGCCTATTTTCATATTTATTTTCTTTGTGTAGTGTAACATTTTGAATCTGTTCTTATTTCCTTCTGCATATATTTTTCGAATATTTTCTTTATGGTTACCATAGGGCTTAAATTAGATGTCCTAAATCTGTAACAATCATGTTTGATTTTTATAATATATTTTATTACATATATTTTAATATTTTAATACATTACATACATTTTTAAAATATATGCAGAAGGAAATAAGAATTGGATATACATATACTATTCCTATACTTCTCCATCCCTCCATCTTTTTGTTCTATTTCTTACAATTTTTATCTTTATACATTTCAAAACCATATATTTTATCATTACTTCGCATGCATTTGCATTTTACAAAGTATGAGAAGCAGTGCATGGAAAAACATACCAAAAAGTATAATAAAATAGTGCATGTATTTATAATTATCAATATGGTTATCTTTACTGGAGATCCTTATTTATTTATGTCTCTCTGATCCACTGCCTGGTGTCCTTTTTTTCAGTCCAAAGAACTCCCTTTAATATTATTTGTAGGGTAGGTCTAGTGGTGATAAATCCCCTCATTTAGTTTTTCTGGGAATGTCTTAATATTTCCATCATTTTGAAAAGACTGGCTCATTGGATGTAAAATTATTTGTGGCAATTGCTTTATTTTGACACTTTAAATAGTTCCTCTTACCTCTATGATTTATAGTGAGAAATTGGCATTTAATCTTATTTGAACTTCCTTGTATATAACATGTTGCTTTTCACATGCAGCTTTTAGGACACACTCTTTGTCCTTTGCATTTGAGAGTTTGACTTCTATATGTCTGGACATGACTCTCATTGCATTTTATCCTGTTTGTGGTTTGTTGGGATCCTTGAATGTGCATATTCAGGACATTTTATGCTATTATCTTGGAATATTCTTTCTGCTACTTTCTTTTTTCTCCCTCTGGGATTTCCCTACTGCTTGATGTTACCCCATAGATCTCTTTTCACTTAAAATTTTTTTTTCTTTCTGCTCTTCAGCTTGACTCATTTCAATTTGTCTCCTGTTCTAGTCCACTGACTTTATCTCCTGACAGCTCCATTCTGCTATTTGAACACTATAAGGGATTTTTCATTTCCATTATTGTGATCTGCAACTCTGGTATTTCTGTTTAGTTCTTTTGTAAAATTTCTATCTCTTTAATGAGATTCTTATATTTTTATTCATTGATTTCATTATATCCTTTAGTTGTTTCTCTTTGTTTTCCTTTATCTCCTTGAGCATACTGAAGATTTAAAAAAAAAAAAAATTTGTGTGGTATGTCCAAATTCTGGCCTTCTTCATTTATGGTTTATGGATTTTTATCTTATTCCTTTGGATGTCATCATTTCCTATTTCTTTGTTCTATAATCTTTGTTGGCACAATGTATACTTTACTATTTTAAAGTGTTAACCCTGGGGATTATCCCTGAACTGGCTATTTCTTAAGTTTGTATTCAACTAAAATGATATGACAGAGATTCCCTTGAATTCCAGGAGCTCACAAAAACTAGCAAACACAAAAATCATCTTTTATAGTCTTTGAAAATTTGCTTTGCTTTGACTGGTGATCTCCTTCAGAGTTCAGCCCTCCTGTCAAAAATATTAGCCCAAGGCAAAAGTGACTTGCAGGGTTATCTCTGTCTTTTTGGAACCAATATCTTGTTCTGGACATGTTCTTACTTATGGCCTTTGAAATTCCCCTGTTTATAGGAATTTGAATGTCCTCTCTACTCCTTATAAAATAGACTCCAGCTATCGTCCTATGTGTTCTGTTGTATTTCTTAAAGCAGTAATCCTTTGCCGCAGGCCACATTGATTTAATTATTTCTGTTACTGCTTTAGCTGTCCACAAGCTTCTTCTACCTGCAGGACAAGTTCTGGGAGGTTGAGCCAGAGATGAGTTTCCTATGTTGGTCTTTCAGGCTTCTATCCAGTGGATCAGCAGTGATATTCAGGCACCCCAGTTTTTGCATAGGGGTTACTCTTCTCCCTCCAGAACAGGGCTGTGGACTCACAGTTGGGAGTTCAGGATAGTTCTATTCTACCCTCAGTAGGAAGTAGAGAGGGAGTCAGCAAGGTGACACAAGCTTCTTCCATTGTTTTTAAAGCTGCATTTCCTTGATTTGGCAGCTTCCCAGTTACTGTAATCCTTTAACTCTTTCCCAGAGTTTTGAGGAAGTTGACTCTGCCAGTTTTTGCTAGTTGTTCAAAGGTTCTATGGGGGAGCAGCACCCTGGAGATCTTACATTGCCACTTTGGTTGGCAGGAAGCCCCACTCCATTTTTTTCTTGAAGCAGTTTTGCCATATTGTTGGCCTAACGTTAATGACTTAAATAAAACTGTGACCCAAGCTCACTGTAGATTTATATGAGAATTATGTTTTTAATCTTTTGTTCTTAATCACAAAAGCTAGTACAATTTAGCTAATGGGATGTTTAGCGATATGTATCATTAGGGAAAAACCATAAGGTTAAGTGATATTTTAGGCTGAGGTAAGCTGAGAAAGAATATCATCTCTGTGTGAAATAGTTTAAAAATTCTCCATGTGCCATCTGTTCATCACAATTAATTCAATGACCAGAAGAAGTAAGAGGAGGCTAATCTGTAAACTTCTAATTTAGTACTGTTTTTAAACCATCATTATCATCAAGACAATATTCATTAAATTATCTATTGCGCTGAGTAGTATATGGATCAGTTTAACAACAAAGCATTTGCCTCCTGGGATTTTATTAAAATAGATATTAGAGATAAGCTCAAGGGCAAACGGGCATGCAAACATGATTATCACTATGAGTATATTAAATGAATACGATAAATTTTAATAAAAGAAAATGCATGGATCTCATTCTGAGGTTAAGGAATGCTATGGTCTATACACCCAAGCATCTAGTTAGAATTCCTAACTCTATTTTTGGAATTAGTGTTGACTATGGGCATTTTTGTGAAAAATGTTTTTCACTCGGTCAATCAAACACAGCTATTACTGACAATTTGCCAGTAGGTGTTGGAAAAGTATGGGCAATGGTGGCTCAGTGGCAGAGTTCTCACTTGCCATGCTGGAGACCCGGGTTTGATTTCTGGAGCCTGCCCATGCAAAAAAAAAAAAATAAGTGAATGAATAAAAATAACTTCTAAGAATTTATTTCAGGGCTTAAGTAACTTGCTCACATAATGTATTATATTAATCACTCTTGCCTCAGTTAGGTTATTTTTTTCTATGCAACCTGTTTGAAATTGTGTAAATTCCTGCTACAGCCTCTGAAATACTTATTTAGCAACTGAGATCTGGGTGCTAGGTGGACTCATTGATATCAGGATGCCATTGTGTCATTGTTTCTAACCCCTATTTAAGCGTATAACTAAGAAATATAACAATAACTTTATACTGATACAATTTCAATCTAAACTCACAGTGTTCTCTCTTGCCCTTCTACAAGTCATATTTTTCTCCTCTCTGTTCTTATTAAATACCTAACCTCAAGACACTTACTCATTTCTTCAGTTCTACCACGCATGCAAAATAAATACAGATTTTTCAATATCATTACGGCAATAAAAGTGATATATTTATAATACTAAGTTCAGTAGACACCGGATTTTTCTTTCTTCAGCTTTTTTCTTGATATTCACTTTAAATAGCACTAGGTCCATTGATTTCTGTTTGCATTCAATTTTAAATTTGTATCCCAATTCTTGTTGATTTATTTTTTAAATAAATAAAATACTAACGTGACTGCGAAACCAAAACATAAAAAATAATACATAGTGTGTGTCACTCCCTCTCAGATTTCTTCCATTCTACCCCCACATCCCTCTTCTTCTCTCTATTGGGACAAATCAATGGATTTCTGGTTTATCTGCCCTGTGATTCTTTTTAGCAATCAACCAGCGAATCTATGTATGATTTCTTATTTCCCATGTTCTTACCTACAAAGTAAATGCTATACATACTCTTGTTCATGCTTTTTTTTTAACTAACAATATATCCTGAAAAATCACTTCATATTAGTTCATAGAGATCTTCTTCACTATTTTGTATATTTGCATAATACTCCATAAGAAGTATTTACCATAGTTTAAACAACAACTCTACCCTGATCAGATATGTAGGTATTTCCCAACCTTGTGGAAGTTTGCCTTATAGCTAAATTCCTAGAAGAAGGATTGTTATATTGGAAAATAAGTGTATAAATAGTTTTATTAAATACTCTCAAATTCCTTTCCATTGTGTTAGTTTCCCACAGCTTTGCTCACAGTGTATTCATTGACAAAACCTTGTGAATTTTTGCCAGTCTGTTTTGTGACAAGGGCATCTTAGTATAGTTTTAGTTTGCATTTGTCTTACTATGAATGAAGTTGGACATGATTTTCTACATTTTAAAAACATTTATTGCATCCTCAGTATCATTTTTTTTTTCTCAAAGAGATTTTGATATATTCTCTTTGGCAAATATTTTCTGTCTGCAAGCTTTTCTTCATAAAAAATTCCATCTGGGATCTGATATTATTCTTATTATAACTCAAAAAATCATTATGTACTTTATACCTTCAGTAAAATTAGATTTGATATGAAATGCTCTGTGAGATAATTCACTCAAAAGGTAAGGCATTTTATCACTGGTAGAATTTTCTTGATTTTAATATTTCTATACTTTTCTGAATTTTCTCAATTAACTACAATTCTACATATATTACTTTTGCTTACTGAGTTTTCAAATTGGGTGTATATATACGAGAGAGTGTATTTATGAGAGTTTATATTATGTATATATATATAGTGTACATGTCTTTATAATTTTTGTTGAATATTAATTTTAACAGTCCATATAGATACATGTAACTGTAGTTTATTGTTTTATATATTTTATTCCATGATATGAATATAGTACAATTCATTAAAACTCATTATTAATGGAATTTTGAGTCCTATCTCTTTTTTCTCAAACACACAAAATTGCTGCTATAAATTTGTTATCTCTATGATCTATGGTTCATATGTGCACAGTTTTTCAGTAGGATACATTGAGAAATATACTGAATCATAGGGTATATGCTTGTTCGATATTCCTAAGTAATGCCAAACTCTTTTCTAAAGTGGTCATATGATCACGAGCTTTGTATGAGTTTTTTTTTGTTTCATATTCTTTGAAATATTTGCATAGTTCAACTTTAATTTTTGTCCATCTAATTGATGTGGTTTTAAGTTGTATAACCCTGAAATAATAGAGCAGAGTACTTTTTATACATTTAATGGCCATTCATTTTTACTCTCTACTGAAATGCCTGTTTATACTTTTACTCAATGTTAATTGAGTTAATTTTCTCTTTCTGGATGATTTATATGAATTCTTTGTATATTTTTTATATTAATAGTAAATTCATTTACATTTTCTATAATTTTTAAAATTGCCTACTTAGTTCTGATAGACTTTTTCAATATTTTTTCAATATCCTCTTTTATTTAAATATATTAACCATGCATATTTTTATTGTTTAGTCAATTAATTGTGATGCAGTAGACTCTATGGGTCTGATTTTGTAGGTTTTTGATTCTACTGACTCTAGCTCATGTAATTTGTTTTCTACTCCTTGCTGATTTTTTGCTAGGAGTACCTGTTCTTTGGAACATTTTCTGTTTGAATTATTTGAAGCTTGTTTTTAAAGCTCCTTCAGAGAAGATTTGCAAATCTCTCTGCCAGGAGCCTGATGATATAACAACATCTACTTTAAAATATGATTTGGCTTGAGAGTTTTAAGGTCACTGAGTTCTATTTGAGCATTGTAGTCCCCAAGCCTTAAGATTGTGAGTTTGTGGCTTATAAATTTCACAGGGCAATTTTTCCCTCTCTGTTCTATACAGAGTCAAGGCTTAGTCAAGGCAAGTATCTACATGTATTTTTTCTGTGTGGCCAAGCTTTTTGGCTAATTCTTACACTGAAGGTCTCATTTAAGAGGTCACTGCTTTATTAGAGAGTTCCATATTCTACTCTGATTAGATCCATGGTGGTCTATATCCTCCCAGTAGGGCCCATTAAAATTCAGATTGTAGGTTGTTAGGGCTCAAGGACAACAGGTTAATTCTAGTGCATAAAACTCCCTCTGCTCTTAGGCTTGAATTTTTAATTTTTATCTCCTGGAGCTTCTCTCACTATCTTGCAAGGTCAGACATGCAATTAAAATGTTTCATTAAATGTCATTTGCTATATTCCTGGAAAGAGAAGTTTTCTGTTACTTTTATAATCAGAAATAAATGAATCAGTTTATGCAATTTATTTCATGCTATATAATTAAAATATGTCAAAATATGCAAAACAGATAGGCTAAAAATAATCTTTAATGTAAAAATAGTTGTCTCTGGACAGGAGGTCTATTGGCAAAATTTTATTTTTATGTTAATAATGGAGAATAAAAATGTGTTATTTTTAAATTGGAAAAATAATTGACCTTCTTTTAAAAAATCTTTTGGTATAGATATATTTGTGACTTTTTCTGTTCGAATTTCAAATAACACATAGTTCCCATGCTGTGTATATTGTTAAAGAGCCCCATAGCAGAAAGCTCATTTCTATTTGTTTGTAAGGTAGCTTATATTTGATATTAAGATATGACCAAGCTGACAAGAAAAGCAGAAGTACAAATTAATCTGTTCAATAGTGTAATTGTAATCGTACTAAATAAACTATTATTAATTTCATTTAGTACAGTAAAAATGTGTTATAGGAATGCATTTTTATCTTTTTATTTTGAAATAATTTTAGGTTTATGGGAAAGTTGTTACAATAGTAGAAAGGGTTTCTATATAGTCTTCATCCACCTTCTCCCATTATTAACATTTTACACAACTATAGTACCATCATCAAAAATAGGAAATAGCATTGATATGATATTATTTAGTAATGTGTAGACCTTAGTTGCTAATGTGGTGAGTTACAATGATTAATTTTAGAACGTAAAACCAGCCTTGCATTCCTGTGATAACTAACTTAATGGTCATCTAAACATGTTTAGATTAAAACATGTTTTTTCTGGGGTGCATCATACTTTCAAACCAGCACAGGAAGTATATCTTCCCCTTTTATTTTTTGGAGGACATTTTGTAAAATTAGTATTATTTGATATTGTATTGGAGTCACTGGTGAAACCATCTGGGTCTGGGGAATGCTTTCTCTTTCATCAAATTTAATTTCATATATATGTGTATAAATATCTATACACATTTATATACACAAACATATATGCATATGTAAATATTAATATATGAATACAATAATAGATAATACTTATATTAAATAATGTATAAAGTATGTGCATTGTTATAATGGACATATGTAATAATGTATACAGTAAGAAAGTATATAATAGACATACCTATATATGATTATTCATTTTATTTATCTTTCACTGAGGGAACATTGTTCATTTGTGTATTTCAAGAATGTGTTTATATAATTTAATTGGCATAGTATTTTTATATTTTCCCCTTATTATCTTTTTAATACGTATAGAATCTACCTGATATTGCCTCTCTTCCTCCTAAATATTGTTAATTTGTATGTTTTTTCTGTTTTTCATGATCACTCTAGCAAGGGAATTATCAATATATTTTATCTTCTTAGGAACCAGGTTTTACTTGCTACAAAACTTTGTAGCAAGCAAAAGATGAAAAGAGAGCATGTGAGATCATTGTGATGGTTAGATTTTGCTGTCAACTTGACTAAGTGAGGAGCCCCAGTTTCCTGGTCAGGTAAGCCCTGGCCTGACCAATGCTGCAAAGATATTGCATAGCTGGTTGATAAACTGGAAGGCTAGTGTATTAAATCATCAGTCAGTTGATTGCATCTGTGGCTGATCACATCTGCAATCAACAAAGGCGCATCCCCCCCACACACACACACACAGGAGGTAATCCAATCAGTTGGAGGCTTTTAAGGGAGAAGAGAGGCTCTTTCACTGCTTCTTCAGCCAGTGAGCCTCTCTTGTGGAATTTGTCCCAACCATTCCTCAAAGCTGCCAGCTTCACAATCTACCCTGCGGACTTTGGCCTCTCCATTCTGACAGTTGCATGAGACACCTACATAAATCTCATATTTACAGATGTCTCCTGTTGGTTCTGTTTCTCTAGAGATCCCTGACTAACACATGTTGGTACTTGGAGTGGTTCTTGAGAAACAGAATCTTAAAAATGGGTTTTTACAATCGATTTTCTACTGATTAGACTCAGAGGCACTAATGACTCTTTTCAATCATCAGGATGGCACTGAGAGTCCATGGGATGAGTTGGTGAAAGAGATACTCAAAATATCACCATTAGATTCTGCTACTTGTACACTTACATGAGGCAAGGCTCTCAATGAGACACCTTTATGGAGTTTTGTGGAATTAAGAGATATAATGATGTTGGCTGGTTGTTGTTAGGTATCCTGGATACAGCGATGAAGGAAAGGGATGAGCTGAGAGCTTTACATTTGCACCTTAAACACCCTATGAATAATGTAAAAGTTTCCATGTGTTCCTTGAAAGAAGATTTTATTGCCTTTGGTTGTAGACCTGAGATATCTGAAAACCAGACACAAAGCCTCATTGTGCAAGTAGCAGATTTACAACATAAACTAAAATCTCAAACTTGCAAGGTGTCTGCTGTTAAAATAAGGGTTTTGATTGGAAAAGAATAGGATCATGAAATGTGGGGTGGTGATATATGGCTTGATAATCATAGCCATGGAGAGATGCAATCCCAGGAATCTGCTGAGCCTCTGCTAGATAGAACTGTATTGGACTGCCCTGAGGAAAGAGATTTCCAACCTCTAGTCTGCCCTGAGGAAATAGCTTCCTATTCTCCAGTCTCTCCAGAGGAGTCTACCATCCAACCTCCACTTTAAGAGATTAACCCTTCAATGCCTGCTAACCCTGTAACTGCTTCCCTGGGGAAACAGCTCTCACTCCTCTGCCTTAAGTGACTAATTCTGTTTCACCAGATGAAACTGCAACAGAATGCCTTGAGGTAATTGGCTTGAGAGACACTTCCATTTCTTTTCAAGACCTACCCCCACCACCCATCTTTTCTTCAAGACCTATAACTAAACTAAAATCCCAACAAGCTCTAAAAGGTGAGGTAAATAGTATGACCCATGAGGAGGTACACTATACTCCAAAAGAACTGCTTGAGTTTTATAGTATATATAGACAAAAATCAGTGGAATATGTGTGAAAATGGATATAAGTATGTGGCCTGATGGTGGAAGGATTATAAAGCTGAATTAAGCTGAATTTATTGATATTAGTTCACTGAGCAGAGATTCTGCATTCAATGTTAGAAAGAGCATTAACAGTTTGTTTGGGTGGTTGGCTGAAACACAGATCGAAAGGTGGCTGACAGTGGCTGAGGTCAAAATGCCAGAACTGCCCTGGTATGATGTAGATGAGGGAATCCAGAGGTTTAGAGAGATGAGTATGTTAGAGTGGATTTATCATGGAAGACCTGCTCACACACCCCAGGAATGTCCAGAAAACACATCTTTAACCAGAACCTTGAGAAATAAATTCATGAGACTGGCTCCATCATCCCTGAAGAGTAATGTACTCTCCCTTCTCTGTAGGTCAGATGTTACTATGGGAACTACTGACACTAAGCTGGAATCCTTAAACACAGTAGGGACGCTTGAATCTCAAGTAGGCAGAAGCTATATGGTGAAACAAAAGGAAATGATCAGGTATTTCAGGGGTTATTGGACACTGGCTCGGAATAGACACTAATTCCAGGAGACCCAAAACATCATTGGGTTCCACCAGAGTAGGAGCTGATGGGGGTAGGTGATTGATGGAATTTTAGCTCAGGTCTATCTTACAGTGGATCTAGTGGGTTCCCTGACCCATTCTGCGGTGATTTCCCCAGTTCCAGAATGCATAATTGGAATAGACATACTCAGTAACTGATAGAATCCCCACATTGGTTCTCTGACTCATGGTCAGTAACTGATAGAATCCCCACATTGGTTCTCTGACTCATGGTCAGGAAAGTTCAAGTGGAAGCCACTAGAACTACCTCTACCTAGCAAAACAGTGAATCAGAAACAATATTGGATTTCTGGAAGGATTGCAGAGATTACTGCCACTCTTAAGGAGTTGAAGAGTTCAGGGGTGGTGATTCCCATTACATCTCCATTCAAGACTCCTATTTGGCCTGTGCAGAAAACAGATGGGATTTGGAGGATAACAGTGGACTATCATAAATTTATGCAGGTGGTGACTGCAATTACAGTTGCTCTTCCAGATGTGGCATCATTTCTTGAGCAAATCACCACATCCCCTGTTACCTGGTACACAGCTATTGATCTGGCAAATGCTTTTTTTCTCAATAGCTGTTAGTAAGGACTACCAGAAACAGTTTGCATTCAGCTGGAAAGGCCAGCAGTATATCGTCACTGTACTTCCTCAGGGGTATAACAACTCTCCAGCCCTTTTTCACAATCTTGTATGCAGGGACCTTGATCATTTCTCCCTCCCACAAGACATCACACTGGTCCAATACATTTATGATATCATGCTGATTGGACCTAGCAGTCAAGAAGCAGCAACTACTCCAGACTTATTGTTAAGGCATTTGCATGTCAGGTGATGGGAGAAATTCAACAAAACACAGAGGCCTTCCACCTCTTTGAAATTTGTAGGTGTTCAGTGGTGTGGAGCATGTTGAAATGTCCTTTCTAAGGTGAAGGATAAGCTGTCACATCTGGCCCCTCTTATGACTATAAAAGAGGCACAATGCCTAGTTGTTCTCTTTGGGTTTTGGAGACAACATATTCCGCAGTTGTTGTGCCACACAGCCCATTTACCAAGTGACAAGAAAAGTTACTAGTTTTGAATGGAGACTTGAACAAGAAGAGGCCCTGTGACATGTCCAGGCTGCTATGCAAGCTGCTCTGCCACTTGGGCCACATGATCCAGCAAATCCAATGGCACTGAAAGTGTCAGTGGCAAATAGGTATGCTGTCTGTAGCCTTTGGCAAGCCCCTGTGAGAGAATCATAAAGCAGACCCTTGGGGTTTTGGAACAAAGCCTTAATATCTGCTGAAGATAACTACTCTCCTTTTGAGAAACAGCTTTTAGCCTGCTACTGTGCCTTGGGAGAGACTGAATGCTTAACCATGGGTCACCAAGTTACTATAAGACCTGAGTTGCCTATCATGAGATAGATGTTGTTTGACTCACCAAGCCATAAAATTGGTCATGCACATCAGCACTCCATCATAAAATGGGAATGGTATAGATGAGATAGGGTTTGAATGGGTCCTTAATGCGTAAATAAGTTCCATGAGGAGGTGAACCAATTGCCCATGGTCCCCACTCCTGCCACATTACCTTATATTTCCCAGAACAGAGATTTGGCCTCTTGGTGAGTTCCTTATAATCATTTGACCAAGGAAGAGAAAACTTGGGCCTGGTACAGACGGCTTTGCATGCTACGCAGGGACCACCCAGAAGTGGACAGCTGCAGCACTCCAACCCCATTCTGGGATGTTCTTATAGGACAGCGGTGAGGGGAAATCCTCCACGTGGGCTGAATTTTGAGCAGGGCACCTGGTTGTTCATTTCACTTGGAAGAAAAACTGGCCAGAGGTGCATTGGTATACTGACTCCTGGGCTGTCGCTAATGGTTTGGCTGGATGGTCAGACACTTGGAAGGAGCACGATTGGAAAATTGGTCACAAAGAGATCTGGGGAAGAGGTATGTGGACAGACCTTTCTGAGTGGGCAAAGAACATGAAGATATTTGTGTTCATGTGAATGCTCACCAGAGGGTGACTTCAGCAGAAGAAGATTTAAACAATCAAGTGTCAAGATGACCCATCCTGTTGATAGAAGTCATCCACTTTCCCCAGCAACTCCTGTCATTGTCCAATGGACTCATGAACAAAGTGAGCATGATGGTAGGGATGGAGATTGGGCATGGACTCACCAACATGGTCTTCCACTCACCAAGGCTGACCTGGCTACAGCCACTGCTGAGTACCCAATCTGCCAGCAGCAGAGACTCACACTCAGTCCGCAATATGGCACCATTCCCTGAACCTGCTATCTAGTGGCAGGTTGATTATATTAGACCACTTCCATTATGGAATGGGCAGTGATTTTTTTCTAACTGGAATAGACACATACTCCGGATATGGGTTTGCCTTCGCTGTACGCAATGCTTCTGAAAAAAACTACCATCCATGGACTTACAGAATGCCTCATCCACCACCATGGTATTCCACATAGTATTGCTTCTGATCAAGGAACACCCTTCACAGCAAATGAAGTGTGGAAATGGGCACATGCTAATGGAATACTCTGGTCTTACCATGTTCCCCATCATCCAAAGGCGGCTGGTGATAGAACAGTGGAATGGCCTTTTGAAGACCCAATTACAGTACCAGCTACATGGTAATACCTTGCAGGGCCAGGGCAGTGTTCTCCAAGAGGCTGTGTATGCTCTGAATCAGCATCCACTCTATAGTGCTATTTCTCTCACAGCCAGGATTCATGGGTCCAAGAATCAAGGGGTGGAAATGGAAGTGGCAGACCTCACTATCACCCCTAGTGATCCACTAGGAAATTTTTGCTTCCTCTAACTACAACTTAAGCTCTGTTGGACTACAGGTCTTTGTTCCAGAAGGAGGAGTGCTCCTACCAGGAGACACAAAAATGATTCCATTAAACTGGAAGTTAAACTGCCACCTGGCTGTTTTGGGCTTGTCATGCCATTGAGTCAACAGGCACAAAAGGGTATTACTGTTCTGTCTGGGGTGATTGATCCTGATTATCAAGGGGAAATAGGACTGCAAGTACACAATAGACACTTTTGTTTTTCACTATTCAGAAATCCAGAATACGAGTTTTAATCTAGGAATTCAAAATCAGTTTAAGGATATTTTAATGCAAATAAAGATATAGGTTATATTACTATATTTATTATATTAATAAATGCTTAAAAGACATGAACTACTTTTTTAAGTCTTAATAAATATGGAATCATGGACATTTCTTTAACCCAAAAGATAATATCTACCTCAAAAGTACTGTCACACATCAAATACAATGACAAATTAAAAAAAACTGGCCCTTCCATTAATATCAGGAACAAGCCAAGTAATATTTAAATATAATTTGAGAATAAATTACTATGAACTATGAAAATTTCTAGTGTAATAGAGACAAAATAAATGTGGACACTTCACTAATTTTCTTAAAATTGTTATAACCAGTTAGAAGTATTAAAAAGAGATTCTATTTACAATAGCAAAACTAAATTACTTAAAAAGTAGAAAGATACTAAAATGATGAAAACTGAAAACAGGAATAGAAAAGATGAAAAGAGGAATATAAAATATATATAAAAGTTGAAGACTCAGCATTGCAGTATTTTAAATTCTTTCTAATCAAATTTACAATCATTTTGGGAAATTAAATAAAAAAAATTAAATTGTGATTGATATTACTTTAAGCTTACATAGTTCATCTAGTATAATTCATATTATTTTGAAAAAGAAAAGCCCTTAGAAGAACACAAAGGCACAGTTTAAAACATACTAATTAAAACAGCTTGAAATTATAGTAAACTAATCTAAGCATGTGCCTATGACAACATAGTTTTGGCAAACAAAATATTATTTTTGCAAAATATTTAATGCATTATAAAATGATGAATATTTTCCCATTCCTATTTGACTAGTAATCAGAGCATGTGGTATTAGTTTAATTATTTTTCAGAAAT
>PVIY010052884.1:0-14982 GCA_004026745.1 Myrmecophaga tridactyla | reverse complement strand
GGGGGTGTGGGGTCGGTTATGCATGTCAGCGGCTGGTGGGGCAGGGGGGCTTGGAGTGCGGGAGTGGGGGCAGGTGACGGGGTTCAGGTGCATGGCGTGTGGGGTGAGTCGTGGGTCATGGGGCTGTGCTGGTGAGGGTAGTGTTTTCAAGGAACATGGCTTGGCTTACTTCCTAGTCCCTGTCTCCCCATCTGTGCACTCCTGTGGGTTCCACACTTCTGCATTAGGCTCCAGTTTTCTGCTCCTTAGCTCTTCAGCTCTAGCAATCAGGGCCACCCTTTGTGGTGCAGAAGGCTCTCCCAGGTCAGTTACACTCTTGAATCGCCGTCTCAGTTAACCTCCCGACCCTTTTCTAACTTTTCCTTGAAGCAGGGCTAAACTCGACCTACCCTATTTGGCCACCTTCCTGGAACTCAAGGTTTCTCTATGTAGAAATTCCGGATTATATTTGAATATATATATTCAAATCATAGTTTTGAATATGATGACCTCAGTTCAAATCTCTATTTGCTGTTGAATCTCTGTTTTTAAAGCATAATTAAACAAAGAAGCCCTTTGAAGTTAAAAAATTCCGCCAATTTAATTGGAGAGGGGATGGAGAATGCTTTCTAAAATACTTCATATAGACCAATATAAAGTCTAAGTCAGGAGAGACAAGAACTGAACAAAGATCCAAAATCATCATTGAAATAGGTCTAGTATTGTGCTGTTCATACTTTTTAAAAATAGTAACCTGTGTTTAAGGTTTGATTTAGCACAAGGTTTTTAGGTTGTTATGTATGTAAAATATTTTGTTGGAACTCCCCCCTGCTTCTATCCTTGGTCCACATTTCTAACTCTATTCACTCTTCTTGGGTGATTTTTAATATTGTTAACATTTCAACTACACCTATATGCTATTGACTACTGAAGTTGGGCATTTAACACAAGCTTTGCACCAATATCCTATTATCTCCTAGAATCTCTGCTGGATGTCTCAGATTCCCTTAATCTCAATTTGTCTAAAATGAAACACATAGTACCTTCCCTAAACCCATTCATTCCTTCTCTTATCATTTTTTAATTATTGGTATCCCATCTGATTGCCAATTAAAATTGGATCTTTCCTACACCTCACCCCCTCCTACATGCAATCAGTCATCAATTTCTGCCAATTTAACTTCCTAATTTTGTTTTTTGATACTTGTTTTCCTTCAACTACCTAAGTTAGGCCCTCTTTGACATCAATCTTGTCCCCCTACAATTGTCTCTGACACTGCTGCCAGAGTTCTGAATGCTCCCTGGCCATGCTTTGCCTGGCCCATGTATCAGATACTCATGTTCCAAAATGCAAGCCTGTCCAAGTCAATGACCTATTTAAAATCCTTAATGATTCCCCAGAGATGTGTACATTACTTGTCAAAATGTGTTTTCAGAACTCTAGTCCCAAAAGATGATCTTCAGTAAAAATTTCATGGTCAGAAATTGTATATTATATACCTATTTTGGAGATTCACAATGCATATCAGAATACCTGAGCTTCCAAGGACCCTTACTTTAAAGAAGTCTGTTCAATCCAATTTTTTCCAAAGTTTCTTTTTCCTACTAGAAAAGTCTATTAGCATCCCAATAAGTATAAGCTAGTAGAGTTCTTTAACATATCTCATGAGGCCCTCTATGATCTTTACTTTGCCTGACTCTTCAGCCAACATTTCTAACCAGTCCCAGATTTCTACTCTTTCCTTCAGCACTGCTGAAGTGCTGTTTCTCAGCTCTTGGCCCTAGCTCAAGCTGCTTTTTATTCCTTCTATTCTTCCTTATCTAATTCCCTTTCATTCTTCAAGAGTTGCTCAAAAGTTACCTTCTCCAGAAATATTCAACTTCCTCATTTGAAGAATTTCGGATATCCTTGCAAGCAGTAGGGACAACCAAATCAATAGACCAAGACCTCTATCTTGGGGTTTGCGCCTACAAAACTTATTCCTACAAAGGATAGGCTAAGTCTACTTAAAATTAGGCCTAAGAGTCACCCCAGAGAACCTCTTTTGTTGCTCAGATGTGGACTCTCTCTCTAAGCCAACTCAGCAGGTGAATTCATTGCCCTCCCTCCCTGCCGCCGCTGCCCTGGACCATACGTGGGCAATGACTCCTGAGGGTGTAAATCTCCCTGGAAACGTGGGATAGAAATCCTGGGATGAGCCAAGATCCTGCATCAAGTTATTGAGAAAGGCTTCTCGACAAAAGGGGGAAGAGAGAAATGAGACAAAATAAAGATTCAGTGGCTGAGAGATGTCAGAATTGAGAGATTATCCTGGAGGTTATTCTTATGCATTATACAGATATCCCTTTCTAGCTTATGGTGTATTGGAGTGGCTGGAGGAAAGTACCTGCAACTGTTGGGCTGTGTTCCAGTAGTTTTGATTCTTGAAGATGATTGCATAAAGATATAACTTTTACAATGTGACTGTGTGATTGTGAAAACATTGTGTCTGATGCTCCTTTTATCCAGGGTATGGACAGATGAGTAAAAAATATGGATAATAAATAAATAAATAATAGGGGTACAAAGGGTAAAATAAATTGGGTAGATGGAAATACTAGTGGCCAATGAGAGGGAGGGTTGAGGGGTATTATGGTATGTATGAATTTTTTTCTTTTTATTTCTTTTTCTGGAGTGATACAGATTTTTTGAAAAAATGATCATCGTGATGAATACACAACTTATGTAGTGATATTGTGAGTCACTGTACACCATGTATGTAATGTATGTGTGTGAAGATTTCTAATAAAAATATATTTTTAAAAAGTTACTACTGGGCAGTGTGAAGGTGGCTCTGTGGCAGAATTCTCGCCTGACATGCCAGAGACCCGGGTTCGATTCCTGGATGCAAAAAAAGAAAAAAGTTACCTCCTCCAGAAAACCTTGCCTAGTCCCTCCTATGTGTTTCCGTAGCACACCATGTTTATCTCTTTTATTACACTTATATTGTTACTTTATATCCCAGCATGAACACAATATTTAGCATTTAGCCAAGAACTATAATAAAGTAAATTTTTCCTGGCCCATGTATCAGATAAAATAAATGTTATTTGAATGTGAAACAGACTTCCCTCAGCTATAAAGTACTTAGGTGAAGGGTCTCTGAATATAAAATCAACAGTTCCAACAGTAACTATAACTGATGAATTCAATGAATTGTTTATAATCACCACAGTGCCTTTACGAATATTGGTACCCCTTTCACTGCTCTGACAGCAGTGCAATATTGTTATTCTATAAATATGAATAGTGGTGATCTTCAGCTGAGTTTCTATTTTTTTTGGGTGCATGGTCCGGGAATTGAACCCAGGTCTCCTGCATGGAAGGCGGGCATTCTAACCACTGAACTACCCGTGCACCCTTGAGTTTCTTTTTAAGCTAAATCTTTCAGATGCACAGAACTGAATATGCAAAGGAAAAAGAATGTGGTTAAGGATTCTCTGGATTGGTCTGTAAAAGGATATAATGAAGTAAATTAATGCTGACAGAGTGCTCTCTGTCATAAGAACCTGCTGGTCTAAGAAAAGGATCACAAGCATTATATGAGCTGGTTGAAGAGGAGCAGAGCATTTCAGATGGCTATATTACCTCTGATTTTTAAACAGCCAGACTTTCAAAAGAGAGAAGCGGGAATCTGGTATCCAGGTCATTCCCAACTCCTCTCCTGGGAGATCATCTAATGTTGTCGTTTTAAACTCCAGGAATCCTGACATAAATACTGACTACTTCACTATTAAGACTGATTATTCCCTTACAACTGGAGGGTGGATGGATGTTTACTAAAATTCATGCTAAAGTATCTTTTCTTCTTCCTTTCAATTCTATTCCCTCTTATTTATAATATATCACTCATCATTTCTATTATACTTTTGCAGAGCAATTAAGCCCCTACTTGAAGTTTTAGTGAGAGTTTGTGTATTTGGAATCTTTAATATTTCTGGGTAAGCAGCCTTTAATTTAAATATCTCTTCAATCTTTAATGTATTCCTTCTACCATGAAACAGAGGTATCTGCTATAAAAGGTGGCTCAATTACTAAATCCAGTTGTTCAGGGAAGGTCCATCTCTGGTCCAGTGGCACATGATTTCTGAAAGAATCTCTTAGTTTATGGCAATCACATGTGCTGGATTTCATCATGCCATTACTTCAACAGTGGACAGCAGATTGCTATGTGCTCTGATGAAGCCACTTCAAGAGAATTTTACTCCCTACTCCCAAATTCCAAACTTGTGGGAAGATAAGAAAATTGAGCAGCATTGACTTTAGTTCCTTGGGACATAAAGAATGCTCATGGGATTACAGAGGGAGCCTTTACTTTATCACATGACCACAGACTGTAGCTATGGCTTGGCTGCTTTTTCTAGATCTATAAATTGACAAGGAAGATTTAAGAAAGAAATTCTGTTTGTCTTTTCTCAATGAAGCAGCAGAGAGAAAAGCCTAATAGGCACTAAAGGGCAGAGACAGCCATTTCTTTTTTCCTCTTTCTCCCTTTTCCAATTCTAATTTAAATGGGATCCTGATACTACCAATACCTTCACATTCTCTTTTACATGCAACTCATTCTTTTACTTGCTTACTTTGATACAACCTCAAATCCCATACCCCAAATATTTCTCTCTCTCTCTATTATAAAACAAAAATCTTTCCAGTCACAGATCTTGAGAGAGAAGAGCTATGTAAACGTATATATAATTACATCTTTTTGTTTGGGTTATTTTCCCCCTTCCATTTCATATTATAACCTTGTAACATTTTGCAAACTGTCATAAATTCCTTTTTTCTTTTTTAATCCTTATCATTTTCTCTGACTTTTTATCCCTAGAATTTCTGGAAACCATTTCCATTCTTAGCTGTTTCTTTTCAAATGAAATCCAACGGATATTCCTGGCATACATGTCAAAATTTATTTACTTCTCTGCCCTCATTCACAGTGACAATGTCTCCCAGTTTAGGTCACCAAAGGACTTTATTAATATCATGCTCTTTGCCTTCTTCAAGTCTAGATAAGGAATAAAATGTACGATGGAATAAAATGACCTTCTTCTTATCCCTATGCCAATCAACTAGGCATCTTGACAGAAAAGGCTCATTCTCACTCTTTGTCTATGGCTAAAAAGAACTGACCGAATCAGTTGAAGCCAGATTTCAAATGATACACATCATTTATATTTATATATATATATATAAATGTCCCAAATAAGTAGCATCTCACATTCCTTTTTTTGTTTGCAAATGTAGGAGGAAAAATTATTTAGTATAGTTGACATAATTCGCTTTTTATAAAAAAAAATAGTTTGAGGTTTCATTTCTATATAATGTATATACATTTTCACATGATGTTGATGTTAGACTTGCAGGATCTTGCTTTTGGCCTTGCTTTATTTGGTGTTATTATGGGTTTTGAAGGTACCTAATACTTGAACTTGGAGCAATTTGATAATATAGGAAAACCACTGGATTAGTAGTGGAAAACCATTGGGTTTTAATCTTGGCTCTGTCATTAACTAGTTATAATCTTAGTAAGTCAATCAAGTTCTCAAGATTTGAGTTTTTTATCTGTACAGTAAGGGCGTTGGATTTGGATTAATTACATCATTATGCATTCTCAATCTTGACTTTTTGAGTATGTATTTTTTAAAGACTTCCTTCCTTAGGCCTGGTCCTATAGGAAGATGGAACTGGTTGCTGTCAGTGCAGCTTAATTTAGGGCACTCTGCATTCCATCTACCACAAGGTATCCACCAGGCCTCCCCTTCTCTCTCATTTGGCTTTACATTCCATCTTAAAGTATTGTCAGAATGTGTGACAGCCAAGGAAAAAGAGGTGCAGACTCCAGAAGGCCCTGGTTAACTAGTGTATATTTTCCCAGGGATGGCTTATTCACCATGTCCTTTTATTGGGGATTCATTTCTTTAATTACTGACATGACTCTTTAGAAATTGAAGGTGTAAAGGGCAAAATAATAAACATAACTTTTTTATGGGAAAAAATAAACATATTGCTGTTCACTTTACAAAGGACTTTGACTTCTATCTCAATGACAGGGCAAGTATCAAAAAACCATAGGAGTAAATACCATTGACAAATGTCTCTTAAAGAGGAATACAGGCTTTAAAAGTTGCTGAATACAAGTCTGCTGAATGAATAAATTTAGTCATTCTTACATCTCCATCTGGTATTCTTTCTTCTTTATACCCACCAACCAATCCCACAGAGGGCCCTCTACCATCACTCACCCTGACACTGAGCTTTCCATTATCCTTCACAACAGAGTTTTATATAGAATTGCTCCCCACCCCCAGTCAGCTCTATAGCTATACACCTCTACTAAAATTGTCAAGATATTGTTCATAAGAATTTCCAGGGTCAGATAAAGCAACTCATGGTTACCTGTCAGTACATACTACCCTAATATATAAAATAATGTAGGTTTTACGGGAAGAGAAATAAAAGTGCTATAAACAAAAGGAGTTGCCTTATGGGAATTTTAAGGGCTGAAGCAGACAGTGAGGGAGATACTCTGAGGCACTTAGGAGCCTGTAACTTTTATTTCAAATCACGCTAAGAAAGCAAAGTCTCCCAGGGGCGTGGACCTTCCTGGCAATGTGGGACAGAAATCCTAGAATGAGCTGGGACTCAGCATCAAGGGATTGAGTAAACCTTCTCAACCAAAATGGGGAGGAGTGAAATGAGACAAAATAAAGTGTCAATGGCTAAGAGATTCCAAACAGAGTCAAGAGATTACCCTAGAGGTTATTCTTATGCATTATATAGATATCACCTTTTTAGTTAAGGTGTAATGGAGAGGCTGGAGGGAACTGCCTGAGAATGTAGAGCTGTGTACCACTAGTCATGGTTCTTGAAGATGATTGTATAATGATATAGCTTTCGCAATGTGACTGTGTGATTGTGAAAACCTTGTGTCTCATGCTACTTTTATCTATCTTATCGACAGATGAATAAAACATGGATTAAAAATAAATAAATAATAGGGGGAACAAATGTTAAAATAAATTTAGTAGATTGAAAAAAAAAAGAAAGGGAAATCTACCAACAGACTAGGGTTAATATATTGAATAAAACATAAACAGATACCTCTCATGATAATTTGCCTTCTTATGTTCTGTATTCTAAACCATGTCAAACTGAAGTCATATATCATCACGCATTCAAGGTGATAAATACTTTTATGGTAATGATTTCTTAATATTATGATTAACTAGTTTCAAAAATCCTAACCAGAACTTTTATAACATGATCTTCCTAATCTTGAATTCTTTCTCATTACAATTTTCTTATGATTATAAAAGAACATATGTGTGTTCTAGGAAATTTAGAAAATATAGAAATGTATAAATAAGCAAAAGGCAGTTGCCAATAATCCAACCATCCTGAGATAATAACTATTAACAACTAGATTGTTCTAGTTTGCCAGCTGCCAGAATGCAACACACCAGAGACGGATTGGCTTTTAATAAAAGGGGATTTATTTTGTTAATTCTTCAGAGGAAAGGCAGCTAACTTTCCACTGAGGCTCTTTCTTACGTGGAAGGCACAGGTTGGTCTCTGCTGGTCTTCTCTCCAGGCCCCTGGGTTCCAACAACTTTCCCCGGGGTGACTTCTTTCTCCATCTCCAAAGGCCTGGGCTGAGTTACAAGCGCTGAGATGAGGAGTGCCGAGCTGCTTGGGCTGTGCTACGTTGCGTTCTCTCATTTAAGCACCAGCCAATTAAGTCAAACGTCACTCATTGCAGCAGACACGCCTCCTAGCCGACTGCAGATGTAATTAGCAACAAATGAGGTTCACGTACCATTATTGGCTTATGTCCCCAGCAACAAGACTAGGTATGCTCACCTGGCCAAGTTGACAACTGAATCTAATCAACACATAGATGTATTTCTTTTCAGTCATTTTTCCCTAAAAAATATGACTATATACATACATATATATATACACACACAATATAATTGTATATTAATTAATATGCTAAAAACAAACATGCTTATGCATCTTATGTATGTACCATAGCTTATGTAATGATTTCCCTACCCTTAGATATTTAAATTATTTCAAAATAGTAATTAAAAGAGAAGTCAGCAAAATATGATTATAAAAAGAAATTTATGCCCATCTCTAATAACTGCCATAAAAATCCCTGTAAGTGCAATTATTGTTAAATAATATATTTTAAGATTTTTTATAGTATAGTGAAATTACACTCAAATAGTAGAAATAGTAAACATGTGAGTAAGTATAAAAGGTTATCAATGTTTTTCTTTTCTTTCCTTACTTAAAAGATATCTGTTTAAAGCAAAAAGCATACCACTGTACTGATGGCTCTATAACAAACAAAAAAATGCACATATAAGACAATAATAGCACTAAAAAAGGGGGTAAATGGAATTATACTATTGCACAGTTCCTATATTTTATGTGCAGTAATTCAATATACAGCTGATTGGGATAAGTTAAATATGTATTTTTAAATCCGAGAAAAACTAAAAATTACTGCTGAGGAATGCAGTACAAAGTCAACTGAAGAATTAAATAGAATATTTAAAAGGATTTAACACAAAAGGCAGTAAGGAAATGAGGAACAGAGGAACAAAAAATATAGATGCTACAAACAGAACATAAATAACAAAATGACAGACCTAAATATGTTTATATCAATGATTACATTAAATGTAAATGAATTAATACTCCTCTCAGAAAATAGAGATTGTAAGACTGGATAAAAGAACAAGAATCAAATATATACAATGTCTACTTGAGATGTGCTTTAATACAAAGACACAAATAGATTGAAAATAAAAAGATGGAAAAAAAATCCCATGCAAACAGTAAGCACAAGAGAGAGGAGTGTATATATTAACATCAGGCAAAATAGACCTCAAGACAAGAAGTATTATTAGAGACAAAGGGGAATACTTCATAATGATAAAGCATCAATTTTTAGGAAGAGATAACAATTATAAATGTATATGTAGTCTGTTATGGATGGTCACCTTCCAGTGAAAGACTCCATGCTAGAGGGGGAGGAACATGAATTTTGGCTGAACATGAAATTTTTTCTGCGACAGATTAATGACCCTCTGTTAAATAGAATGATAATGCTTTATAGGGATATTGTGAAGATTAAATGACCATCCACAGAAAGCACTTCATCATGTTGGATGTTAAAGCTACTGTTGTTACTATCATCTGTGGAAGAATGCAGACTGTACCTATTAGCAAAAGCTCAGCTAAAATAAAACTGTCCCCTCTTATAGGCAAAAGGATCCCTGAAAAAAGGAAATAGAATGCCCATCCAATCGTCAACTGAGGATCAGAGCCATGAAGTCGGCTCTGACTCCAAGGATGGAAAAAAATTTTACAGAAAGTTGAGGGGAGGGCCTGTAGGGGATCTGAATCTGAGAAGAGACTAGAGAGTGGACCATTGTGTGGTGTGAAATATTGTTTTCTCCTCCATCTGTTATGAAAACTTCAGCAAAGTTGTTCACCAACTTGGTTAGGGTAAGATTCAGCAGAGAGTAACAGAAACTCCAAAGAGCAATATCATAAACAGGACAGATTCTTCTTTATTTCTCTATAAGAGAAGTCAAGAGATAGTCAGTCAGAGGCTGATGTATAGTGGCTCTACAGTCATCAGAGAACCAAGATCTTTTCAGTTTTTTGCTCTGTTGTGCTTCAGGATTGGTCCTCATCCTCATGGTCCAATATAAGTTCTGACTGGACTATTAGTTACCATATCTATACTCCAAGCAGCAAGAAGGAAGGAGGACAAGAACAAGGTCTCACTCCTCTTTTGAGGACATTTTCCAGAAATATCACATAATAATTCCATTTAAGTCTCACTGGCAAGAATTTATCACAGGCTACTTGTAGCTGAGCTAAAGGCTGGGAAATGTCATTTTTCAGCTGGCCAACAATTTTTCACCACTAAAAATCAGAGTTCTCCTATCAAAGAAGGGTAGAGTGGATATAAAAAACCCATAGCCTCTACTATACATATCAATACATATAGAATGTATTTAGGTGTGTTACTTGTATATGTTTATATACGAAAAAGATGTGCATAACAGGTGAGTATACTGAATACAAAGTGAAAGTCTGTCAAAGGGAGCCCAGTTTCACAAGAGTTATCCAGCTTTCATAAAGATGATTCCCTTCTTTCTTATTAAATTCTTACAGTTATAATAAAGCACTTAATTATTCCATATATTTAGCATCTTATTCTTAACTTTCTAGTTAGATTTAGTTTCACTGAAGTTTTGGTAGGCCTATAGGTCTAGAGTAGTCAGGTGATACAGCAAGAAATAGACTGCATACAGATATTACTTTGATGTAACAATAATTTTTAATACATTTTATTTTTAGAGCACTTTTAGGTTTATAAAAAAATTGCACAGAAAGTACAGAGCATTCCCATATACATTCTACCCCCTCCAAATACATAATTTCCTCTATTATTTACATCTTGCATTAATATAGTACATTTGTTTCAAGTGATGGCCCAATATTGATATATTGTTAATAAAGTTGATAGTTTACATTACAGTTCACTCTCCATGTATACATTCCTATGGGTTCTGACAAATGCATAGTGTCATGTAATGCACAGTGTCATGTATTCACCATTATGGTAACATATAGAATAGGTACTGTGGTCCTAAAAATGCCCTTTCCTCTACTTATTTATCCCTTCCTATCACCTCCCTCCTACTCATCCAACTTGTGGCAACCTCTAATTTTTTTTTTTTACTGTCTCTAGTTTTATTTTTTCATAATGTCATATAGTTGGAATCGTACAGTATGTAGCCTTTTCAGACTGACTGCTTTCACTTAGAAGTATGTATTTAAAGTTCCTTTAAAAATCTGTTTGACATTTTATTTCTTGTTAGTCTCAAATCTAAGTTCCATGAGAGCAGAGAGGTCCTCTGTTCTTTTTACCACTCCATCCCCACTGTTCTAGCACAATGTGGTACAGAAACACTTAAATATCTGACTAATTAATTAACACAATGGAGACTCAAAACATACTTGTGGTTTTTTCCGATTAAGTTCAGAATTTGGAATAAAGAAATTCTCAAAATAAATAAGCTTTGAGAAAAATTTCTTAATTGAAAAATTCAGCTAGTAAATAAATCACAATTTTATGCTACGATTCTAATAACTACCATGTACTTTATATAAAGCAGGGTATTTTTTCTAATTACCCAATAAAATTTTTGTTTGCCAAACATTATTTGATTTAATTTACCAGCAGGTGGCACTCCAAAGTAAAGCTAGGCATAGTATTATTCCTTACTCTTACTCCATCACCCTCCAAAACTTATTTTCATTGGTTACAGATTAATATTAATTGGTTATCAGTGAGAAGTCTTTCAGTCTTCCTATCTAACAAATTATTCATGCTCTTACTTGTTATTTGGATAATTCCTGTTATAGGAGAATCCCTAGATAAGTTTGTGAGTGACATGCAAGAAATTCTAAGGGACGAGTTGAAAGTAAAAAATTATGTGGTTATTATTATAATCACGAAAACTTAGAACTAAGGAAAGGTAGAATGTAAAAACAAGATGAAAGGAAATGAGAAAGCAATTATAATTTTATGTCCTCCCAAGTCCACTCATTAGAGGTCTGACAAACTTGAGCTGTGTGATTGGCACTCTAGGTAATTAAATTAGCCAGAGTTCCTCAAAACAACTTCATTAAGACTTCCTATTGCATCACATGGTCGGAATATTTAAATGGATATATTCACGCATGCACATATATGTATCCATTCAGATGTCCATGATGGTATCAGCTGTTTTATGAAAATGTGGTTTTAAAGTAGACATATATACACATACAAATATATATACCAAGTTTCATATATGTAAGACCATATGAATAACTTTAGTATACATTAACTTATTTCATACTTATTTGATCACACCAACCTGTCAGGCATGCAATTATTTTTATACTTATATTAAAGTGAACTCAGAAATACTAGGTGATTTATGTGAGGTAATTAACAAGGTACAGAGTATGGAACAGAACTCAAAACTTTTGACTCATTTTTTAACATCACTTAACATTTCCTTTTATTCAGCTAGGTTTTCTTCTAAAGTTTTTCAATTGTTTCATAAACATAGCATTTACATTTTAGAAAATAATTTTAAAGTTACACAGTATAGCAGCTAAAAGATTGTGTTCAGATTTAAGAAAAAACAAAATCTCTCTATTCTCTCCTCCCAAAAAAGTTTCTGAGACTCCATTTATAATTCCCATAATAGCCATTCTTCTGGGGTAAAAGTCTGTAATAATAATAATACTAATAAGTTATCTGAAAAAAAGTAACGTTAACCATTTTTACCCACTAATATTTTAGCAAGAATTACTTTGTCATATCAATATTGTTGCCTAGCAAAATCCTAGGGCAATAGAGCAGAGGACATGGAAATTTTATTGGAGGAAGTATACCATGGTCATTAAAAGTGAGGACACTGGAAAGAAGACGCCAAAGAATATATACTGTATGGGTCCACTTTTATGAAATTCAAGAACAGGCAAAGCTAATCCATGATGAGAGATAGCAGAATGGTGTTTATTTACTTTGGGAGGATTATTAACTGGGAGGGAGTATAAGGGAGACTTTCAAGCTGGGAAATGTTCTGAATGGTGAACATAGTGTAAAATATATCAGAATTCATCAAACAATACACTTGAGATTAGTCACTGTACTATATGTAAGTTATACATTGGTTTAAAAAAAGTAATTTTTTTTAAAGTAAAATTTTAAAAAAGACATATCTGACCAATCCAGGGTCTGCCTATTATTAGTCATATGATCCTACATATGCTACTTAACTTCCCTAAGCCATAGAAGCCTCATCTGGAAAAGGGGAATAATAATAAATGGTTTTGAGGGGTTTTGCTAGGATAGAGCTGGAACATTTAGTGTTCAATAAATATAGCAATTATGATGACCATCATCGTTACTACTACTATAAATAGAAAGACGAAAAGCAGGGGACAAGAGACAGCTTTAAGAGAAATATCACAAAGGGGCACCTTGGTAGCCTGTGGGTAGAATGAGACCATGGTGCCTGAAGTTTGGCAATTGTGTCAGTTTAGTCTACTGGCTAAAAGTGCACACCCTGGTCGCCTGGTAGTTTCTGTCGTGTCAGCTGCGAGAGACCCACCATGGGGAGGAGTTGGTGCCACCCAGCATATTGTGCACCTGGCCTGTGGCTGAGCTTCCTCCGGTGTCCCCACTGGGAAAGCCTGGACTCCGCCTGGACAGTGATCCTGCAGGATGCATGGACTGGGCGGTTCCCCGCTCCTTAAGCAGGCGGCAGCATGGGGCCCTACTTCTGCCACTGCCAGCTAGTGTGGGACTTTGGTTTGCAGCTCCAACTAGCTGGGGATCCCCACTGCTAACTTTCCTGAACAAGCAGCAGATAATCTTCAAGCTGATAAATCCACTGGCATTTATCAAGCTGATAAATCCACTGGCATTTATTATGGTTGGGCCAATATTGGAAGTGGAGATTTCTAGATGGTGGTGAGCATAGGATGGAACCCATAGTACAAGAATACAAAAAAGTGCATGGAAACTCACATAATACCTAACTTCAATGAGGATTTCTATGGGAAATCCTCAGTGTGGGCCACTGTTGGCTACCCCTGACCAGAAAAGAACCTTGATTCTTTCAAGTCACTTATTTCAACAATTTAAGGTGATATTGAGGAAGCTGTGAAACTACTAGAATTACCAGGACATTTGAAACTCAAAGAAGACAATTTCTTCCAGGTTCCTAAAACCAAAATAATGAATGGCCTCTGCTGAAAAATAATCTTATTGCTTTAGTCACTGTTTTCTAGTATTTCACTGCTCATAACTACACAGTCTCATGCTGGCTATATTTTAAAATTCAATTGTTATCCTATAGCTGTGACTCAGCTTAAATAGTACAATGTAAATACTATATTAAACGTCAACTGTTAAAGTAAACCCATCATGCCACAGTACTAAGAAGATCCATTTGAAAATCAAGATTCTTTTAAATGTAATACGTTGATTAAAAACTTTCAAAAACCTTGTGTCTGTTGCTCCTTTTACCTAGGGTATGGATGGATGAGTAAAAAAATATGGATAAAAATTAAATAATTAATAGAGGAGACAAAGGGTAAAACAAATTGGGTAGATGGAAACACTAGCGGACAATGAGAGGGAAGGGTAAGGGATATGGCACATGTGAGTTTTTACTTTTTATTTCTTTTTCTGGAGTTATGCAAATCTTCTAAAAATGATCATGGTCATGAACACACAACTATGTGATGATATTAAGAGCCACTGACTGTATGCCTTGTATGGAATGTTTGTGTGTGAAGATTTATCAATAAAAATAGTTAAAAAATAAAAATTAAAAAAAAAACCTCTTTCAAAGCTTTCTAAACTGTACCACTAGAAAGGTTAAATTTCTTAGGATGGAAGTAAAACGTATATAAGTGTAGGTGAAAAAGACATATCATTAGTTTGAGATGACATATAATTCTCATGGTAATATACTAGTATGTATGTAACTGTATATAGCATGTGCTGCTAAACAAAGAAGGCTTGTAGAAGTAAATGTATTAAACAGAGGTTTGGTATCTTTTATATACCTAGGAGGAAAAATACAGACTTTGTATTTTTGACAAATTTGCATTAATATTTTATTATAGTCATGAAGATGTGAAATTCCATTTCAGTCACTTTCTTCATTGTTCTAGTTTGCTAGCTGCCGGAATGCAATATACCAGAAACGGAATGGCTTTTAAAATGGGAAATTTAATGAGTTGCTAGTGTACAGTTCTAAGGCCGAGAATTAAAACAAGTCTATAGAAAAGTCCAATCAAAAGCATCCAGGAAAAGATACCTTGGTTCAAGAAGGCCGATGAAGTTCAGGGTTTCTCTCTCAAGT
>PVIY010052883.1:0-14970 GCA_004026745.1 Myrmecophaga tridactyla | reverse complement strand
TTTTTTTAAAAAAAAAGCTGCTCTCCCCACTCCCCATCCCTCCAGTTCCAGGGAAGGTGAGTAGGAATTCTAGATTCATTCTCCTCTTTCCCCAGGCCTGGTCCCAGCCCCTCCAACTTGCATCAGGATATGCTGGGCAAGGTGGGTGGGGTTGGTCACTGGGTCTTGTCTACATCCCACTTTATCATTACATCCCCAACATAGTAACATCCCTAGCAACTCACCACCCACCTATGCACCCACCTATGGCTAGTTTGGCTGTGGCTACTTGGAGTTTATCCAGAGCTTATGTTCTATTTACCACTGCTATCAAACCTGTTGTCTTCTTCTATTGAGTTCTACCAAATAAGTTTATCTATTAGTTGCATGTCAGTCATCCTATGTGTTGCAGGGAAATAGTTGTCCTGATGACTGTATGAATGATCTCCTGATACATCTCATGAGGTTTTTCCATGCAGAGAGTGCCTGCCCATCCCATTGCCATTTGCTCCACCCACCAGCCCAAGTCTTGCCTGAAGTCTTGCTGACAAGGATACCAAGGCTAACACTGTGTCCGTAGATGCAGCATACTTGCAAATTCAGGCAGCAAACATGTTAAATATTGCCAATATTTATTTGACTACCACATGGTCAAGATTCTGGTCCAGTAGGGTACAACCCTGACTTTGATGTACATTCATTTCTTTCTCCAATCACCAGGGATCTAGGCTGGAAGGATAGAGTTTAGCCTTGAGTAGCTCTTCTTGTTCCATTCTCAATTTGATCTTCCCTGACTTGCCCATTTTATCCAACTTCTGTCACTACCTCATACCTGACTCCAGATTGAGCAAGAAAAAACCTAATGGCAACCCTTACTAAATTGCTAGGGAAAAGAGAGGCAGCATTTTTTTGGTAAGGTGGAAGATGGAAAGGTGGGGAATTATGACTGGTTCATAGAGTGCTTTAGTTCTGATGAGGAAGAAAATAATAAAATAATTTGCAACCAAAACAAAGCATTAATGGCCATATATATGTAGATCTATTTTTGGGCTCTCTCTTCCATTTATATCTAACTATCTACCTACATACCAACCTACATACATATAATATCTTTTTACATTAACCATACCTTTTCTTGATTACTCTAGCTTTACATTAAGTCTTGCTCAAAGTCACCATGAATAAATCCTCCTAGTTTACTTTTTTCTTTCAAATTGTTTTTACTATTTTAGGTCCTTTGTATTTTCATATAGATCTTAAAATCAGCTTGTCAATGTCTATGAAAAACATGCTGGGAAATTGATTAAGATTGCATTTAAACTATGGATGAATTTTAGGAAAAATTGATTTCTTAACTCTTTTGATTCATGGCAATGACATATGTCTCCATTTATTTAGGTCTCTGTTTTTTCTCTCACTAAGGTTTTATACTTGTTAGTAGAAAGGTCTTGCTCACAGTAGGTTATATTTATCTCAAAATATTTCATGCTTTTCAATATTATTGAAAATCATAATTTTAAGTTTCCCAATAGGTCAGTTATAGTATCTGGAAATACACCTTGGTTTTGTGTATTGGCCTTGCATTCAATGACCGTACCAAATTTATTAGTCTAGTAGTGTCTTTAGAGCTCTTTGGAATATTCTATATAGATGAACATATAATCTGTTACATGTTTTACTTTTTTTCTAGTATATATGCATTTATATATTAGAAAATATTATAGATATAATACAACATAATACTGTCAGGTCTCAGGAAAAGAACTTTACATGTAGAAGGGACTTATGACTCAGGAGTGCCTCAACTTCTTTTGCAGAACTAGATATGGCAACAAGATAAACCATCACAAGATTTATAGTTGAAGGATGCTTGAGAACCCCAGACCTCCTGGAACCACACCCACCAGAAGGTGAATGAATTAAGACCAGATATGCCTGTGAGATAAATAACCATAGGCATGTGGTCAAGCCTTGTTTCTGCTTGATAACCCTTTACAGTATATGTAGGTGCACATCAAAAGAGAGCAGTGCATCAGAACCTCAGCAACCAATCAGATTAAAAGCCAACAAGCCCCCATCCAGTCAAGGGACAGAACACCACCTAGCAAGTACCATCCCCTCCCAGTACCATTTTCTTTTTAAAAATGCAGCTCTCAGAAACAGAACCAGAGCCGTTCTCTTTCCATTCACATACTCCCACCTGCTTTCTCCCTTCAATAAATCTGTTAAGCTTTGGCTTGCTGTCCTGCATGGATTCCTTAATGACTCTGACCCAACAAATACAATACAGTATATTGTATTATAATACAACACTGAATATATGAGAGCAGATATCCTTGCTTTGTCCTAATTTTAAGGAGAAGGTATCCAATTTTACATCATTTAGGTTTAATGTTACCTTTTGATAACAATGATTTTCTCTATTTTTGTTTTATTCCATTGATTTCTACTCATATATTTATTATCTTCATTCTATTTCATTTTGTTCTTTTTTCTCATTTCCCTTTGATTTTAGACCTTTCTTTTTTTACTAAAATTAGTAATAAATGCTATGAATTTCCCTTCATGCACTATTTTAGCTGTTGCCCACATATTTTGATATAATCTGCTTTCATTTTTCAGTCAGTTGAAAATATCACTTCCATTGTGATTTTTCCTTGACCCCACTATTATTCAGTAGGAGGTTATTTAATTTATAATTTTGTAGATATCTTCCAGATATATTTCTGTTATCGATTTTTAGTTTAATTCTATTATGGCCAGAGAGCATACTTTCTATGCTTTCAATTATTTTAAACTTTACAAGAATTGTTTTGTAGACTAGGATATGATCTACCTTGGTAAATGATTCATGATCTTAAAAAGAATGTGTATGCCATTGCTATTACCTGGAGAGTTCTAAAAATGGCAAGCCAGTCAATTTGTTTAATAGCAGTTTTTGAGTCTTCTACATCTTTTCTGATTTCTTTTCCACTTGTCTATCCATTACAGAAAGAGCAGAGTGGAAATTTTTAATTACATTGAGGATTTGTCTATTTTTCCTTTTAGTTCTGTTAGTTTTGTTTTCTGATTTTTATTATTTTGAAGCTCTGTTATTAGGTACACATACATTTAGGATGCATTTCATTGTTGATATTTTAATACTTTGATAAATTTGTATTGTCCTTCTTTATCTCTGACATGTTTAGAACTATCTTTTGCCTGATATTGATGGAATCACTTCAGTTTTCTTTTTTCTTTTTTATATGGGGAGGCACTGGGAACTTCAGTTTTCTTTTGATTAGTGCAGCATAATATTCATTTTCATTTTTAACACTTTTTCCTGTATATTGAATATTTGAAGTGTTTTTTGTTCTTGTAACAGCTTGTAGGTTTGTCTTTTCTCCTCCAATATGGTTGGTAACCTCTCTGACTTTTAGGTGGAGTGTTTTGACCATTTATATTTAATTTAAGTATCTATATAGTTGGGCTTAAATCTATTTTGTATGTATATGTATATGTACATGTATGTGTGTATTGCCACCACTGGTATATTAGCTAAATCTCCTTTAAAATTTTTTAATAGTGATTGCTGTACATTTTACAATGTACATATTTAACTTATGGCAGTCTAACTTTAAATAGTATTATACTGGTTAGAAATAGTATAAAAACCTTACAAATTAATTTTCCATTCCCCCCTTCCATCCTTTGTGCAACTGGTGTCATATAGTTTACAGCTATCCAAAAATATATTGTGATTATAGTTGTTTTTTATATAACCCATCATATTTAAAAAGATTAAAAATGAGAAATGATATCATACCTATTCACATATTTAACATTTCTGATTATGTTCTTTCTGTTGTGGTCTAAATTTCCATTTGCTATCCTTTTACTTCTGTGTGAAGAGCTTCCTTTATCATGTCTTCCAGTGCAATTCTGTTGGCAATGTGTTTTTCTCAGCTTTTGCTTTTCTTAAGAGGTTTTTTGTTTTTCTTTTTTTCTTTTTCTTTTTAATCTTCATATTTGAAGGATATTTTCATTTGGTAGAGAATTCTAGGTTGACAATTTATTTTTCACCCTTCTTTTAAAACTTTGAAGTTGCTGTTACATTGTCTCCATGCTTGCATAGTTTCTCACAGGAAGTCAGCCCTTTTTCTTCCATTTTTCTGTACATAGAGTGTCTTTCTTTTTCTCAGACAATTTTTAGGATTTTCTCCTTATTACCATTTATTAACAATTTGATTATATTGCCTGGAGTCATCTGTGTTTTTAGTTCATTTATATTGTGTATCCTGCAGGAGGTTGATTAACTTCTTACAGTACTCATCAAAATAGGAATATTTTTAGCCATTCTTTTGTTTGTTTGGTCTTGATTCCTTATTTTCCTTCTTAGACTCAAATCATACACATACTAAATAGACCACTAGATATTTCTCCACAGATCACTAAGTCTATGTTCATTTTTTCTCCTGTTTGCATCATTTTGGCTAGTTACTGTTGCTGTATCTCCAAAGTTTCTGAACATTTTCTCTTGAGTATCTAATTTTCTGTTATGCTCATGCAAGTATTTGTTGTACTTCAGATTTTCAACTCTTGATTGTCAGGATGCTCCATTTTGTTTTGTGTTCTTGTCATTATTATTGTTATATTGTCATTGTCCTTCCATTTTTTTCTTCCCTTTCCTTATCATTTTGCTTATAGCATGCTTTTTATTTTAGCACATATTTATAACATAAAAATATAGTAGAATAAATATAATTATTTAAAATATTTATAAAAGTAATTTTAAATTTTTTGTCTGATTTTTTTCTTGGTTATGGGTCTTATTTTTCCTGCTCCTTTGCATGCCTGGGAATTATTTATTGGATTAAAGACTGACAATTTTAATTTGTTGAGTACTAGATTTTGTTTTATTGATTCAACAAGAGTTGAACTTTATTCTGCCATACTAAGTGGTTTGTGTTTCAATCTGATCAAAGCTGTCTTTTAAGCTCTGTTGTAGTGAGTTCAGAACAGCCTTGAATTTTCAACAACTTGGCCCATTTTTAAGCTGCGAGCCTTCTGATGACCTTTAAGGCCTGTCCATTATAAGTGGTGAGAGATAAACTGTTTCCAGCCTTGTGTGGGCTCAGGAATTTTTTCAACCTACTGCTTCCTGGTATTTTTCCTCTGGTCTTGTGGAGTTTCAGTGCATGTTGGCCTATATGAGTACTCATCCACGTGCTCACAGAGATCTCTTTACATATCACTTCTTTATTACTCTGCACCATGAATTCTTGCTACCATTGTCTCCTTCAACTCCAGTCTCCACCTTAGTGGGCCAGCATGCTCTGTCTGAATCCCCCTCTCTGTAGCACAATCCCAAACTCCCTCCAAGCAGTAAGCTGAAGTGGTTGGTCATGGACACACCTCATTTGTTTTCCTTCTATCTAGGATCATAGTTCTGTGATACCTGTTTTCCAATGTCTGAAAAATGTTGATTCGTATATATTTTTTCAGTTTCCTTTTTTTTACAGTAAAATGACAATTCTCATAGCAGTTAATTCTTTATGGGTAAAAGCAGATGTGCAATAATGCTAACCTTATCTTTTGAGACAAGCAATGATCTTACAAGTTGCTTGGTGATTCATTTTTTGTATGTAGAAGGCCTGAGCCCTTTCTATTGGAAATTAGAATTTTCTGTTTGTTTCAAATGAACTGCTTCAGTGTATTATTGGCTTTTATACATGGCTCTAAATGTCTGGATCATAATGGATAATCCTAAGTACCTGTCCCCAAAATTAGATGAGCTAGTTGGCAGCATAAGCTTGAGGCAATACTTATTGCAAATTATTGAGCACATTCCAAGAAAGAAAAACTGAATTAAATGTATAAAGCAATGTGCTATTTCTCATGTATCCAAATTTGTATAAATTTTGGGTCCAGTATGGTTCCCTTTCCTTTCAAATCAAGAAAGGTAACTTAATATCTGGTTATTGACTTCCCTGTATAATAATGTTTCTCATAAAGTGATTGACACATCTATGGAATGAAGTGATTGAAACATCTATGGATTTCTCCTGGTAGTTCTTTGTGTCTTAATTTTAAGAACTTATTTCTCCATTTGTCACTGACAAGATTCTTTTATTAGAGGGATTTAAATTTCCTCCTTGTTTTAATATATATGCTCATAAAATAACATATGATCTATATAAATCTAGGAAGTTGCTTTGTCATTACTTTCCTTATTCTTCATTTGGAATATGATTCATGAACACTGGATTCAGTCATTTTATTTGAAACTTTGTTGCATAAAAGTGTTAGGCTTACATAAACATTCAAATTACAATTAGATTAGTAATGGATAACTGTTTTTACTTCATGTTTAAAGACATTCTCAAAGTGGTATTTACATATAAAAGAAAAAACTCTAATTAGTAATGAAATGTGGAAAATGCAGAGGCATTTTGTTTAAAATTTTGGGGTCACAGAGATAATTTACAAAATGTTCAAGATTTTAATAGATTATGAAGAATACAGTTTAACAAAAAGAATGAAACAAAATAATAAGGTGGCATATAGATTTCTAAACCAGCTTTCATGAGCGCATCTTTAGCCTATGAAATGTGTTCCTATGCTACAGAGTAGCTCAGCATTGAAATTTTCATTATCAAAACAGAAACCCCAATTTGCAATGCAGATTACATTGTGACACATAAAACAAATAAATTGTCACAAACTAAATCATAATCACAGACTATCTAAAATCACATTATTTTTGACACTTCTGAGGCAAGGTAAGGTCACAAACAAGCTGATCTAGGAGTTCTTGCACAGGAACTCATGTGTTCTAAGATAAGACCACTGGTACTTTCATGTTATTGAGGTGACAAATTCTGACCTATCCCCTCCAACATCTTTATTTTATTTTCAGATTATCTATGACCATCTCCAGAATTCTGCCCCCACCCCAAGTCTTAAAAGCAGTCCCTGAATTCTCCCTTTTTGCAACATCACGTTTTCTCTGGGATTACTTCTCCCTTCCTGAAGCATGTAAATATAATTTGCTCTTTTGACAACTGGAGTTTACCTTTGATTGATTGGAATTAAGAAGTAACTTGCTCCAAGGTAGTTCCATATTTTGCATCACAAGAGAAAAAACCTTACTTTTGATATACAGATTTCAATGTAAATTGTAATCTCTTTAGTTTCCAAACATTGCAAGTTCTGTAGTATAAAATAGTATGTGATTATTCTGACTATCTGAATGTTCATTTTACTGACCTTCAAATATATTAACCACAAATTTACTTCCTCATCCAAAACTCTACTCTAATGAATATGCATGTACTCCAGCTAAAAAAGAAAAAAAATTAAGTTGCCTGTGCATAGAGTTAAGAGGTTATTGATAGAGCTGTCCTCTTCTTACTTTTCTGTTCTCTTAAGAGAATCAAGTTCAATGTCTTCATTGCTTAGATATGTGGGGCAGGATCACAATTCTTCCCACCTCTTTTCCTGATGGTCTGTTTCTGCAGGTATCTGTTGGCATCTACCAGATGCCTCAGATCATTAATAGTCTTGGTTCAATTCAGACAGTATATTTGCCATCCTTAACAATTGACTTCAGTGTTGCTTTGTATTTCAATTTGAAATCATCTCTGGGTGGAGGCCTACCCACTAACAAACCTCCATAGGCCTTCATGCAAATCCTTCATGCAACATAGTTTTCACTAAGTGATTAGTTTCAAATAATAGGGGGAGATGGTATATTTAATAACCTGAAAAATAAATCATATATTTAGTACTAAAGAAGGAAAATATTGGATATCCATTTTGGTGAGGCATTTAGTCTATAAAGATATTTGGATGCTTTAACTTGGAAAACAAAAACTGGGACATAACTGGACAGTTTTTGGAGGAAATACCATTTTAAGGAAATTGAATGAGTTTAAAAAAATCCATCTTGCTTTTCACATAACACACATTCAATAAGCACTTGCTGTATTAAGAAATTAATGGAATAGATTTCTTTTTTTTAATACAATAGGGCATGATCCTAAGATTCTATCTTTCCTCTGGCTGAGGGACAAATTATATTATTTGTCATGTTCCAGCAAAAAAAAAAATGTTTGTATGAGATTTATTCCACCTGCAGCATTTTGCCCTGGCTCTACCTATCTCTCTCAAACTCATTCTCAGTCACCTTGTATTGCTCAGAGGTTCTACCCCTGGGATTCTATGTTCACTATAGAAAATCTCTCCAGATGAATTCATCTTGTCCCACTGCTTCCATTATTATCTTTATGGTAATTAATCTCAAATACATATCTTCAGTTCAGAACTCCTCCCTGAGTGCCATACACCTTTTATTGGATATTGGTAATGAGCTTCCTCTTAGGCCTTTCAAAATTATTAATCCAATTTGGAATATTCTCCAAAGAAAATTTTTATAATATGATTTAAGTAAATAAGACCAGTTTAAAGCCTGTCTACACAGCATGATCACAATGTCACTTAAAATATGTATATATACATAGAAAAAGGTTAGATACAGTCACATGAAAAATGGGGATTTTCTGAAGATTGTGGGAATATGTGTGGTATTTATTTATTTATTTGCTTTTACTTGTACTATTGTCCAGGATACAGAAACCTCTACAAACATTTTGAAGCTGAACTTGCCATCTCTCCACATGCTTTGTGCCCCTGCTCACATGCCCATAGTGGTCCCTCTCTTCTGTCAGCATCTAAGCAGCTTCAATTTGCTATGGCATAGCCTCAGCCTGGCCCTTGAATTCTTTCTCTTTCATTCTCTTGATTGGCCTCCTTACTTGATGCCTTTCATCACTCAAATTAATTCTCCACACAGTAACCAAAATTACTGCCTTGTCTAAATTGAAAGGTTTGTTTCCTGGTAACTGCCCACATAAAAAAACAAAAAACAAAACAAAAGCAAACAAACAATAAACTAGGCATCTACTTAGCCATGATGTGATGTTTAATCTCATGTGTCAATCTGTCTAGACTATAGAACCCAGTTATTTAATCAGACACTAACCTAGGAATTGCTGTCAATGTATTTTGTAAATATGGTCAAACATCTATAATTCCTTGATTTTAAGTAAAGAATGCCAACCTTGATAAAATGGGTAGGCTTCATCCAATTGGCTGAAGGCCAAAAGCAAAATCTGAGGTTTCCTGGAGAAGAAAAACTGCAGTATGAAAACCCTGCTGAGTTTTCTGCCTGATGACCTGCCCTATCAGTTCAGAGTTATCAGCCCCCACAACTATGTAAACCAAAATTCCTTAAAATATTGCATATACATACACAAACACACATATCTCATTGGTTGTGTTTCTCTGGAGAGCCTTGACTTATACACCCCATTTGCATACTGCAATCAGTTCCTAAGGAGGAAGTGTCTATAGCTTTTCTAACTCTAGCTTGCCATGACTTCTCTATCAGGGTGTCAGCAAGTTGCATATCTGTGACTTAAGGGAAAAGCTTTCGATTTGTATGAGTGTCAACTCTTTGTAGGGTATATTTTGGCAGACTCATAATCATCTCCTTCTTTTGTTTTTCCTTTCTCCTTGAGACAGGTAAGTCAAGGCAGTTTAGAGATGTTTAATGACTGACTGATTACTCTCTTTTTGTGTGACTGAGGATTATGTTCAATATATGCTCTGGGTCTCTAACAAAAAATATGGCTGACAATGTCAATATAATGAATAATTATGGTACTTCAAGAAATATGGAATAAAATTGTTTTCTAAAATTTCCAAAAGTTTATGTAAATATTTTATGCACAAATTATATATTGAATTCCTCCTATTTACCTGGGACAAAGGCCATAGGGTGTGATGGTTAAGATTGTGGTTCAACATGGCTAGGTTATGGTATTCAATTGTTTGGTCAAGCACTGGTCTGACTGCTACTCTGAGGATGTTTCATAGTTGAATTTGCATCTACAATTAGTTGATTACATCTATACATTATTGCATTTACAATCAACAAAGGACACTGCCCTCAGCAATGTGGGGAGGCTCCTCATCCAAAAAGTTGGAATTCTTAAAAGCCAGAACTGAGGATTTCAGGAGCCAAAAAGATTTACTGCTTTTTCTTCAGCCAGCCAGCCTCTCCTAAGGAATTCAAGTTCACTTTCCTCAGAGTTTCCAGTTTGTAGCCTATAATGCAGAGATCAGAAATATCAAATTTCAGAATTACCTTTATCAAAATTTCCATCTTTGGGTGCAAGGGTAGTTCAGTGGTAGAATTCTTATCTGCTATTCAGGAGATGTGGGTTCAATTCCCAGTCCATGCACTTTCCCCCAAACAAACAAAAAGCAAACCAAACTTCAACAAATCGTGCTGCAATAATGGGATACTCACATGGAAAAATAATGAAATGTGACCCTACCATACAGCATACAAAAAAAAATTTCCATCTTGTGGCCTGCCCTGCAGAATTTGGGCTTGCCAATCCCCGTGGTCAGGTGATCCACTTCCTATTATAAATTTATCTCTCTAGATCTAATCAATCATCTGTCTATCTAATCTATATCCTGTCAGCTCTCTTTATCTGAAGAAACCTAATACATAGGGACATAAATATTACTTAGAAAAAGAAGGAGGCAAATATCACAAAATGTATAGCTTTAAATAATTAATATCACCACAAGTAATATGTTGCTATAATACCAACTTTAGCAAATCTAAGTTTTCTCAAGTTGCCAAGTTAGGAGAAGACCTTTCCTGCACGCCATTTATCATATCTGCCTTCCTGGTCTAAGTATAAGCATTTTGCAAAGTACTATTCAGGTTGCAAAAGTTCCTATTTCAGAAAGTACAACAGGGGAAATAATTGCTTCACCAATCATAATTGAAAAGATAACACATATTTAAACCTTTAAGGTGAGGGGTTGCACATTTTCATTTTTTCTCCATTAAGCTTTAGTTATTTCCTAACTTCTAGCTTCTAGCAGATATTTTCCTGCTGTAGAGACCTTAGACATTAATCAGTTCTAGGGGAAAATATAAATATGCAAATCAATTCCTCATAATCACTTTATCATGAGGTTTATATCCTGTTATAGAGCTGCAACACATGGCATATAACCACATATAAGTTCTATTTGCTAGGGGCTAAATTTAAGTTTTAAAAATATAATCCCTCATTAATATTACAGGAGTATATTCATACAAAGTGAATATCTAAAGATTGGTTAATTTTTATAGTTAGTAGTAAGTAGAGCTGTGAATTATTTATTTTAAATCTTTTCTGAATTAAAGAGCATTAACAACAAAAATGATAAATCACTGATTTCAACATAAGTATACAAACATTCTTCAAAGACTAAAATCAACAAAATACAATTTTCAGCATAAATGCTTGTTCTAATTTGCAAGCTGCTGGAATGCAATATACCAGAGACAGAATGGCTTTTTAAAAAGTGGTATTTAATAAGTTGCTAGTTTACAGTTCTAAGGCTGAGAAAATGTCCCATTAAAGCAAGTCTATAAAAATATCCAAATTAAGGCACTGACAAGAGGTTACCTTCACTCAAGAAAGGCTGATGAAGTTCAGGGTTTCTCTCTCAACTGGAAAGACACATGGTGAACATGGTGACATCTGCTAGCCTTCTCTCCTGGATTCTTGTTTCATGAAGCTACTCCATGGATGTATTCCTTCTTCATTTCCAAAGCTCTCTGGCAGTGTGGGCCCTCTGTGTCATGGCTTTCATCATCCTGTCATCATTTTCTGCTCTCTGAGAATCTCTAATCTTTTCCAAAATATGTACTCTTAAAGGATTCCAGTAAACTAATCAAGACCCACCTGGAAAGGGTGGGGTCATATCTCCCTCTAATGAAAGGTTAATACCCACAATTGGGTAAATCACCTCTCCATGGAGATAACCTAATCAAGTTTCCGACATACAGTACTGAATAGGGATTAAAAGAAAATGGATCAGGATTAAAACATGGCTTTTCTAGGGTATGTGATCTTTTCAAACAGCACAATGCTGTTTATTTGTAAACACTGATTTTTTCAAAATTTACAGTAATATTTCATTATTAATATATTTGGATTATTTGATGACATTTATTTTTAATCAAATTCAAACTATAACCACTAGAGACTCTCATTTTGCCTATTAATAACAGAGATGGTAAGTAAATTCAGGGCATGATATCAACAGATGAACATTCCAAATGCTAAAACATACCCATAATCTGTTTAATCTTTCACCTTCAAAAAAAGCAGACTAAACATTGCATGCAGAAAAGCAAAAAAACATGTAGATAAGACAATTTAAATAAAGCAAAATCAATAACCAGGCTACATGTACACATGTATGACCCAAAAGAGTAAAATAAGCACTCCTACAAAGGCCAAATACTCCTTTTCATTACTCTTCAGTAAATTTTCATTTTGGCCCTACTATAGAGAAGGAATTATAGTTCAGCACTGCCAGCACTTATTGCTTGAGACAAAACAAAAGAAAGAATACTTAATAGCATCAACAATAATGATTAGTAACATTTAAAGAGAGCCCTAAAGTTTACAAAATGCTTTTCACATACATTATTTCTTAATCTTTAATTAATGACCTTTTCCAAAAATGCTTTTCCAACTAATCACACACCCACTGAACTCATCTTGTGATCTTATGGAGGTTGAGTAAAAAGAATAGTGTACTGTAGCTATTATGAAGCCAATGAATATTTAAGGTGAATTAACTAAAATGTAAGAACTGTGGTAAGATGAAAGCATTGAAATCTAACAAAAAAAGGTCACTGATCATTTGCTGTAGCCTTAGTAGATATCTTTCCACATATAGAATAAAAGGAAAAAATTATAAAAGAAAATAATGTTAGTTATGGCTACATTTGATAAAGAGAGACTTTAGGCCAATTAACAAGATAAATAGAATTCAAAGGCTAATAATGGGCTAAGATAAAATTCTTGCAACACTTATATGAAGTGTTAACAATTTTTAATCTTCATTTTTAGTTGTGTTATGTTTTAACTTATGCCATATTTGGTCCTTAAAATGGGGTGTGGTGGCCTTAATATAAATATATAGCTTTTAAAAACACACACATAAATGGAATAAAACAAAGCTAATGGCCACAGGGAGAAAATGTATTGATGGCCTAAACAGAAAATTTGAAGGAAGAAAAAGAAATGGCTGATTGCATATAAAAAATGTTCAATCCCACCCATAATTAAATACATGCAAAAGAATCATTAATAATACACACATTTCACTTATCAGAATGACAAACATAGCCATCACAGCATTATTTTTAACAGGAAAATGTGGGAAAATTTAAATAATGATTAGAGGGCATTAAATAATCAAAATTTGAAATGTCTGATTTTTTTATGAGACTAATGATAAAGTTAAAGACACATAGTATTAAGTAAAATGCTGCAAGCAAGCAAATTTTATGCATGTTTACATTTAATATGAAATTTTTATATTAAAGTGTAAAAGTTTCATTTGTAGACTCCAGATATGATTATGGATATATTATGAAAATATTCAATTTTTAAATTAAGTTTTCTATAACTACAGCAAAAGACATGTAACAAAAATGTCAAAAGGTTAGCAAGTACATTCCAAAAGACAGAGCAAAACCTTAAATCTAAGGCAGATTAAAATGTTGAAACCATTAAATATATTCAAAATGGAATAGCTGTAAAGTATTTGTGTTTTTGAGCAGAGCTGTTCGAATCCTCCATGTCATGTCGTCTTCAAAGACATTCTTAGAAAACTACATTTATGTCTCTTGTACCAAGATATAACAGCAAAATGCTGCCACAATTCAAATGCCATATTTTAAATGTAATTCCAAAAATAAACACAACCTGTACCTCTTATAAAATGTTCATTCTTGGCTGTAGCACTAAGCACAACATATCCACACATTTTTGAGACACAGTTTACCATTTGTAGGCTGTCCAGGTGTTTGACTTCTCTTTCTTCTTATGACTTTACTTGCCTTTCAGGCAGGTCACTAGCTATGCTACTGACTTCACAATGCAGCATAAACCTCCAGAGGTTTAGACCTTGTTGATAATGTTAACTTTATTACACATTATTAACCTTCAATAAGTAATTTTGGTGCTATATTTGTAAAAGTGGAAATATGCAGCATCTAGGAGATAAGACTAGCAACTAACTATTTATTGAATGCCTATGGAGTGCTTGTCACTATTTATTGAAGTCCTCACAACTCTTATTATCCACATGTTAGGAATCATGATCCTGAAGCATAGAGAGACATTTTCATTGATTATAGTTGTAAGGATCCTGGTTAGGTTTCAAGTTTAGAAAGGAACTAACTGGAGATTCTGATCTTTCAAACCCTTCATCCCTTTAATATTCTCATTACTGAATTAGTCATTGTTCTAGTTTGCTAGCTGCTGGAATGCAATATACCAGAAACAGAATGGCTTTTAAAATGGGGAATTTAATGAGTTGCTAGTTTACAGTTTTAAGGCCAAGAATTAAAACAAGTTTATAGAAAAGTCCAATCAAAGGCATCCAGGAAAAGATACCTTGGTTCAAGAAGGCCGATGAAGTTCTGGGTTTCTCCCTCAAGTGAGAAGGCACATGGCGAACACAGTCAGGGCTTCTCTCTCAGCTGGAAGGGCACATGGCGAAGACGGTGTCATCTGCTAGCTTACTCTCCTGGCTTCCTGTTTCATGAAGCAACCCGGGAGGCGTCCTCCCTCCTCATCTCCAAAGGTCACTGGCTGGTGGACTCTCTGCTTCGTGGTGCTGCAGCATTCTCTGCTCTCTCCGAATCCCTAATTCTTCAAAATATTTCCTCTTTTATAGGACTCCAATAAACCAATCAAGACCCACCCAAATGGGTGGAGACATGTCGTCACCTAATCCAATTTAACAACCACTCTTGACTAAATCACATCACCCAGGCAGATGATCTCATTACAGTTTCAAACATACAGTATTGAATAGAGAGTATTCTGCCTTTATGAAATGGGATTTATATTA
>PVIY010052882.1:0-14972 GCA_004026745.1 Myrmecophaga tridactyla | reverse complement strand
TCTGAGTCCAGTCAGAGTAGAAAACCATTCATAAAAACCCATTTTTAATATTCTGTTTCTTAAGAACCACTCCTGGTACCAAGATGTATTAGTTAGGGTTCTCTAGAGAAACAGAATCAACAGGGAACACTTGCAAATATAAAATTTATAAAAATGTCTCACGTGACCGCAGGAACACAGAGTCCAAAATCCACAGGGCGGACTGCGAAGCTGACGACTCCAATGGAGGGTCTGGATGAACTCCACAGGAGAGGCTCACCAGCCGAAGCAGGAATGGGGCCTGTCTCCTCTGAGTTCTCCTTAAAAGGCTTCCCATGAGTAGATTTAGCATCACTAATTGCTGAAGACACTCCCCTTTGGCTGATTACAAATGGAATCAGCTGTGGATGCAGCTGACATGATCATGACCTAATCCTATGAAATGTCCTCATTGCAACAGACAGACCAGCGCTTGCCCAATCAGATAAACAGGTACCACAACTTGGCCAAGTTGACACGTGTCCCTAACCATGACAGTATACTTTCAAATTCTTCTTTATGCTCACTCAGTGTCTTCCTAATATCCTTTCTCTCTTTAGCCATCTCCTTGATGATTTAGGAGATTTGTTTGAACATCTTTAATTGCTTGTTCCAAATCTGTATCTCCTCCAACTTTTTAATTCTCTCCTTTGAAGGGACATACCTTCCTGTTTCTTATGGCTTATAATTTTTTGATGATGTTTGGGCATCAGCTTATCTTGATGAGTTTATTCTGAAGGTTGGATTCTCTCATGTCTAAGATTGATGTTGATTGGTTTTGTTTTAATGCCCTGTTTGACACTTGGTTCATTAGTATTACCCAACCAAAAGAAGGTCAGGTCAGGTAAAGACACCCGAAAGCCTTTAATACTCCTCCCTAAGGGTGTGCTTTCCTGGCCTAACCAGAAGATGGCAATTTTTGGCAACCTATTTTCCTCAGCCCTCAGAAGGCAGATTCTTCTTAGCTCTCCGCTGGCTCCTTGGCACAGGTTAAAACAATGGCATGATAGCACCTGGATGGATGGATTGAAACTGTGGGACTCAGCAGTCTAAATTCACCTGACAAAAGCTGGAACAGTGCTGGACCATGACCTTCCCTGTACTTAGAAAAGAGAATTTCCACAGGCCTCTCAGTCTGTAGTCACCCACCAGACAGAGACTGGACAGCCCAAAGCTGTTTTCCCAAAGGTGGGGAATTGGTTGCCTGAATCAGGGCTGAGGGTGTTACAATCTACCACCACAATTTCAATGTCTCATCATCCAACACTTTCCTGGGTGCTGCCCCATACTCCTCCTAATCTCCAGAGCCCTAGAACTTCCAATCCATATCGTTTCTGCCTGTCCCCTCAGAAGCGCACCCTGCAACTCCCTAATCAGCCATCTTCCCAGAAATCTCCTTTAAATTCTAATTTTGAGTTTCATAATGAATATATCAATACAGTAGCATACTATAAAATGTATAAATAAATAAACATAGGATATTTGCATGGAGTTCATAATTTTTTAAATTTGAAGATCATTACAGGTCTCCATATTAAAGGATAGTGCTAGCAAATGGAGGAAGCAGCTGTTACAAGAACTTAGTAAGTAAAAACTAAACCCCTTTGCTTCCTTTTGTTGTTGTTGTTTTATTTGTTCCCTTTGCTTTTTAAGTGTAATTTCATACACTGTACTTGTGAAAGCATACTTTAGGTTTTACTCTAGCATGTATCAAATACTGGAAAAGATATTTTACTATTTCAGCTGAGTGAAAAGGATTATCTCTCTTACTCGTAATATACCAGTTTATTTCATTTTTTAATTTATCTTCATCTAAAAGCCTCAGGGTATGATATTGAAAAAATAAAATTTAAGCCTAAGATTAAGGTTAATTGATTTGATTATTTTAAAAATAGGAATTCTAGCTTTTTAGAAATACTGCTTTCTATGTGGATTAATAGCTGCACAAATACAGGAGATAATGCAGATGTTTTGGCAATTGATGGTGGTAAAGATAGCACAATATTGTGAATATTATTAATATCACTGAATTGTGCCTGTGAAGGTGGTTAACATGAGAAATTTTGTTGTGTATATGTTACCACAACAAAAATTCAAACAAAATGCAGGGGAAACTTCAAACATGAAGGGATTAAACACGAAAGATCTTCACAGATCAATAACAAGTAAAAAGATCAAATTAGTGATCAAAAACCTCCCAACGAAAAAAGCTTAGGACCAGATAGCTTCGCTGGTGAATTTTGCCAAACACTCAAAGAAGAATTAATATTAACCTTTCTCAAATTCATCCCAAAAAATGAACAGGAGGGAAGACTTTGTAATTCATTCTATGATGCCCACATCAACCTAATACCAATGATATAGAGAGCTATGACAAGGAAAGAAAATTACATGCTGTGTTGGTTTGAAGCTCTTATGTCCCTCCAGAAAAAGGCCATGTTCTTTTAATCCTTTCTTCTGTTGTGGGTAGGACATTTTAGTTGGATTATTTCAGTTGAGATGTGACCCAATCTATTAAAGGTTGGCCATAAGCCTTTTTACTAGAGTCTTATATGAGGGGATAAAGGACAGAAAAAGCATAGAGAGAAAAGCCCTAGAGTAGCTAAGAGAGAATCCATAGAGGAAGCCAGTGGTACCAGAAGCTGAAAGCGATGAAACCTTGGAGCAAGGGACCAGCAGACACTGGCAATGTGCCTTCGCATGTAACAGAGGTGTTCTGTATGGCAGCACCCTGTCTTCACAGTCCGAGTATCATCCTGTTGATGCCCTGATTGGGACATTTTCACAGCCTAAGAGCTAGGAATTGCAAATTAATAAATCCCCATTGTAACAAACCGAAACACAAGCTAATATCCCTTGTTAATATAGATGCACAGATCCTCAATGAAATACCAGTACACCAAATCCAACTATACATCAAAAGTATTATAAGCCATAACAAATTGGGATTTATCCCAGAAATGCAAGGTTGGTTCAACATAAGAAAATCAATGTACTATACTACATCAGTAGAATGAAAGGGAAAAAAAAAACACATGATCATCTTAATTGATGAATAAAAGTCTTTTAAAAATATCCAACACCCTTTCTTAATAAAGAAAGGTCAGAAAAATAGGAATAGAAGGGAACTTCCTCAATATGACAAAAGTTCTTTATGAAAAACCCACAGGTAAGATCATATCCAATGGGGGAAAGACTGATAGCTTTCCCCTAAAATCAGGAACAAGACAAGAATACCTGCTATCACCATGACTATTCAACACTGTACTGGAAGTTCTGGCCAGAGCAATTAGGCAAGAAAAGGAAACAAAATGCATTCAAATTTAAAAGGAAGTAGTAAAACTTTCCGTATTCACAGATGACATGATTCTGAATATAGAAAGTCCTGAATAATTCATGAGAAAAATAATAGACCTATGAGTGAATTTAGCAAAGTGGTGGGGTACAGGATCAACACCCCAAAATCAATGATGTTTCTTTACACCAGCAATAAACAATCTGAAAAAGAGAACAAGGAAATTAATCACAATAGCAATTAAATATCCTAGAAATAAATTTAACCAAGGATGTAAGGGGATTTTGCACAGAAAATTACAAATCATTACAGAAAAAAATAAACAATACCTAAATAATTGGAAGAGTTAATATCATCAAAATGTCAACTCTACCCAAAGCAATGTACAGATTTAACATAATCCCAATAAAAATTCCAACAGCTTTCTTCTCAGGAATGGAAAAGCTAATCAACAAGTTCATAGATAAATAGATAAAAGCATCTTGAAAAAACAAAGAAGAATGTTGAAAGACTTACACTCCTGATTTCAAATAACTTTAAAACAAAGTTTTTAAGTTTTTTGTTTTTGTTTGTTTGCTTGTTTGTTTTTTGGCATGTGCAGGCTCCAGGAATCAAACTCAGGTCTCTGGAATGACAGGCGAGAATTCTAACACTGAGCTACCCTTACACCAAATTTTAAAGTTTTTATAATAACTTTATTGTGAAGTTATACAATGAAAACAGTGTGGTACAGGTACAAAGACAGACTTATAGATCAATGGAATAGAATTGAGAATGCATAAATAAACCCGCAAATCTATAGCCAGTGATTTTTGATAAGAGAACTGTGGTGGTTTGGAGTTATGTACCTCTGTAAAACATGTACTTAAACTTAATCCATTTCTGTTGTGTGAACCCTTGTAAATAGAACCTTTTGATGGGGTTATTTCAGATAAAGTGTGACCCAAGATAGGTCTTATTCCTATTACTGAGTGTCTTACAAGGAAAGTCACAGAGAGAGAAAAAGGCCACAGAAGAATCAGCCAAAGCAGAAAGTCAGTGGAACCCAGAAGAGAAGGGAAAGGCCAGGAAAGGTGGCCATACCCATTACCATGTAAAAGAATGGCAAGGAACAAGGATCACTGGTAGGTAGTCCCAGAATGCCAGTCTTCAAGAAGAAAACATCACATTAAGGGTGCCTTGATTTGAACTTTTAGCCTTAAAACCACAAGCCACTAAATTCCTATTGTTTAAGCCAACCCATTGCATGTTATTTGCATTAGCAACTAGGAAACTAAAGTAAGAGCCAAGTCCAGTCAAAGGGGAGAGACTAGTCCCCTCAGCAAATGGTGCTTGTAAAACTAGATACCCGGGCGGCTGCCGTGGCTCAGCAGGCAGAGCTCCTACCTGCCGTGCTGGAGGTCTGGAGTTCGATCCCTGGTGCCTCCTGCCCATATGCAAATTAAAAAAACAACAACAACAACGACAACAAAAAACTAGATACCCTTATGCCAAAGAGTGAAAGTGGACTTCTACCTCATGCCATATAAAAAAATTAATTCAAAATGATCAGATACCCAAATATAAGAGCTAAAACTATAAAATGCTTAGAAGAAAACATCAGGAAATATTTTCAGGACCCTGCATTAGGTATTGGATTCTTAGACTTTGTACCAAAAGCATGCATAATAAAAGAAAAAAATAGATAAATTGGACTTCATCAAAATTGAAAGCACTTGTACATCAAAGGACGTTATTGAGAAAGTGAAAAGACAACCAACAGAATGGAAGAAATATTTGGAAACCGTATATGTGATCAGGGTTTAATATCTAAAATACATAAAGAACACCCTCAACTCAAGGAAAAAAAGACAAACTACCCAATTAACAAATGCACAAAGGACTTGAATAGACATTTCTCCAGGAAGATATACAAATGGCCAATAAGCACATGAAAAGATGGTCAATATCATTAACCATTAGGGAAATCAAATCAAATCACAACTAGATACTACCTTATCCCACTGGAATAACTATTAGTAAAAAAAAAAAAAAAAGGAAAATAACTGCTGGTGAAGATGAGGAGAAATATGAACCTTAGTACATTGTTGGTGGGAATGTAAAATGGTGCAGCTGCTGTGGACAACAGTTTAGCAGTACCTCAAAAAGTAAACCTAGAACTGCCATATGACCCAGCAGTACCATTTCTAAGGTTATGTCCAAAAGAACTGAAAACAGGGACTCAGGCACATATTTGCACAACAATGCTCATAGCAGCATCATTTACAATAGCCAGAAATGGCAGCAGTTCAAATGTCCATCAGCATGCAATAGAGTATTAGATTTAAAAAGGAATGAAGTTTTGATGCATGTGAACCTTGAAGACTTCATTTGAATAAAATACGTCGGACACAAAAAGACAAATATTATATGGTCTCACTGATATATAATAATTAGGGTAAGCAAATTCATCGAGTCAGAAGTTAGAATACAGATTACCAGGGTCCAGGGTATGGGAAGGGAACGAGAGATTAATGTTTAACTGGTACAGAGTTTCTGTTTGGGGTGATGGAAAAGTTTTGATCATGGGTGATGGTGATGGTAGCACAACATTGTAAATATAAATTAACACCACTGAACTATATACTTGAATATGGTTAAAAGGGGAAATTTTAGATTGTGTATAAGTTACTAAAATAAAAATAAATTTGAAAAACTTTAACACTGTATAACACAGTGAACTCTAATGTAAACTATGGACTATAATTAGTAATATAATTATAATAATAGTGTTTCATCAATTGTAATAAAGGTACCACACTAATGCAAAGTACTAATAATAGGGAAAACTGAACGTAATCAAGGTATATGGTAACTCTGTCTTTTCTGCATTATTTTTCAATACACCTACAACTTCTTTAATAAAAAAATTAAAAAGAAAGAAGTTATGATACATGCTACTACATGGTTGAACCTTGAAGACATCATGTTAAGTGAAATAAGTCAGACACAAAGGAACAGATTTCACTTATATGAAATGTCTAGAATATGCAAATTCATAACACAGAGTACAAGTTACCAGGGGAATGGGTCGGGAGGAATGGGGAATTAATGTACATCGGGTGAGGGTTTCTATTTGGGGTGATGGGAAAGTTCTGGTAATGGATGGTGGGGAGGGTAGCACAACATTGTGAATGCAACTAATACCACTGAATGATATACTTGGGAGTGGTTAAGATGGGAAAGTTTGTGTTGTATAAATGTTTCCACAATTTAAAAAAAAAGAACAATTAAATAGACAATGACAATTAAATGTAATCCATAATTCTGGAGTGGAACTAATAGAGAAAGAGAAAAGACCCAAAAGAATATTATGAGATATAAAAGCTAAAACAAAGACTAAGCTTAATATCAATGCAAATTACCTGCATTTGATAATTGTACTTTATGGTGGTTATATAAGTGAATATCTTTGTTTTCAGTAAATGTCCACGGAAGTATTTAGGGTTCAAGAGCATGATGCATAAAGCGTACTCTCAGATGTTTAGAAGATAGATAGATAGGTAGACAGCCAAATTGATAGATAGAAAGATGGATGAATGGATAGTTAGATAGATTGACAGATAGAATGGTACAGAAAATGTGGCCAAATGTTAAAAGTTGGTAGATCTGAGTATCTGAGTGAAGTATATGTTGAAATTCTCAGTTATGGGCTTTCTATTTTTTTTCTACTGTCTATGAGTTTGAAATTTTCAAAATAAATATTTTTAAGTGAAGGGATTAGCCTACTAGCTTTAAATATCTATTCCATTCAGTGCCTCCAAGAACATATAAGTAGTTAGCACTGAGAGATCAGAAGTTAAGCTACTTTAAATCACAATATGAAACTTAAGATGTATTAAAAACAAAATAAACAAAAATGGTGAAAGAAGCTAAAGTAACCAGGGTATATTTTGTGATTAAGAAATATTATTACACATCAGTTTTAATCATCATTTAATTAGATTACCAGAAGAAACCCATTAATGGGTTAACCAGAATTTGGGGAAACCCGCTGTTCTAGTTTATAAGCTGCCAGAATGTGATATACCAGAGCAGGAATGGCTTTTTAAAAGGGGAATTTATTAAGTTGCAAGTTTACAGTTCTAAGGCCATGAAAATATCCAAATTAAGTCAAGGCTATAAAAATACCCAAATTAAGGCATCCAGGGAAGGTTACCTTGGTTCAAAAAGGCCAATGATATTCAGGGTTTCTCTCTCAGCTGGAAATGCACATGATGATATCTGCTAACTTTCTCTGCAAGTGTCTTCAATGGCTTCCCCAGGACTCTGTCCATTCTGTTGGCTCTCAAGCTTTTTCCAAAATGGTTCCCTCCTGAAGGGCTCCAATAAGCAACCCCACCTTGAATGGGTAGAGACATATCTCCATGAAAGCCACCTAAGCAAAAGTTACCACCCACAATTGGGTGGGTCACATCTCCATGGAAACAATAAAAAAGATCCCTCCCAGCAATACTGAATGAGGAGTAAAGGACATGGCTTTTCTTGGGTACATAATAGTTTCAAACCAGCACACCCTCCCTGGTTTTCTACAATGGAAGAGGACCTCTCCCTCACTGTCTTAGTTTGCCAGGCTGCTAGGACAAATACCACACAGTGGGTTGACTTAAATAACATGAATTCAACATCACCTGTTTTCAGAGGCTAAAAGTTCAAAATCAAGGTATTGGCAGGGCTTACTACCTCCTGGAGTTGGTAGGATTCTAGTGATGGCTCACCACAATCTTTGGGCTTCCTTGGCTTGCATCTCTGCCTCCTGTCGCATGACTGTCCCTCATTCCTTGTGTCTGCTCTTCCAATTTCTGCAGACTTCTGGCTTCTATCTCTGTGGCTTTTTCCTTATAAGGCCTTCAGTAACACTCTGATTCAATAGGATCTTGGAAGAGCCTATTCACAATTGAATTCATACCCTAGCTCACCTTAACATATTTCAAAGGTACTATTTACAAATGGTTTCACCTCTGCAGGAATGTGGGTTAAGTAATTAAGAACATATCTTTCCTTTTGGTACGCAATTCAGTCTACCACACCCATCAAAGTGGTTAAAAGAATATGATTTGAGTAAAATCTTAGTGAGGGTATACTGCTTATGTTTTGTTCTTTTTGTGTTTTGCTACCAGAATGTTTCATTCCCATGCAGCTGAATTAATGTTGATATAGCAAAAAATTGGAATTTAGAAGAATCAGATATTCTCCAAAACGTAACCACACAAAGTCTGAGTGTTAACTGTTGAAGACATTAAATTTTATTTCTCTATCATGCCCCCACTAACCAAGGCTGGAGCCCTAAAATAGGCATCACTTCCCTAAGAACTTGGGGGATTAATTGAACTTCTTTCTAGATTCATTTAACTGCCCAAAGAAACTCAACTTGATTTCTTCCCGTTATGGTGTTTTGCCTGCACTGCTTTGTGCAATGTGGTCTACCTCTGATTTAGGCATTGGAATGAGTGTAGCTCTGGCCGACCTGCCACTAATGTATATGTATAGGACCTGAGGCAAAGGTACTTATGAGGCCCACATCTCACATGTCTAATTATTTTAAATAAAAATAATTTTATAATTTATAAATTATAAAGTTATATATTTATAAAGTTATAAATGAGGCTAAAAACTTACATAAAATATGTCCTATCTTCCTTCCTTGACAAGGACAAGGAAACCCAGCTTCTTTAGAGTTCTCAGACTCTACCAGACCATGGAGATATAGGGAGAGCTGGTCTCCAAGCTGTGCTTGTGGCTTTACGTCTTCGCTTTATACTATGAAGGCCTGGAACTTACCCATGTGGATGCCCCTGCTTGTTGTACAAGTTCCAGCCATGCCCCAACAGAGAGCCAGCCTTTGGCTATGGATGCACACACCAATTATGTCACCTACCCTTAGGAAAATGGACCTGGGTAAGAGGTTGGTGAGGGTCCTAGAAACAGGTTTAGGACCATTTGGGCAGGAGCCCAAATTCCTGGGTACCTGAACAGTGGTTGGGGGAGGTGCTTGGATACCCTTGGCACCCTTAGGGTGAGAAACTGGCAAAGGAAGTCAGAGTAGGGCATTCAGGTGCAGGGCCCAGAGCAGAGACCCCTTTTATCTGGGCAAAGGGCAATTCTGCTCTGAGTTTTCAAAGAGCCTAAAACACCAACATGCCCAAAATTATACACACAGTCAGTCCAGAATTCGAAATCATTAACATCCTATATCTGCACATCAAAAAAACCTTTACTTCCAGTTTTCAGCCGGTCATGTGGCTCAGCTGTCATGATTCAGCCAACAAATATTTCAGAAGGATTATCTTCACCCTTTTTAAATTGTCAAATACATTTCTAGTACAGTGTTAATTCAACTTGGGTGATATTTATTCTGGGCAGAGGAGAAAATACTATTACCTTCTCTCTGCACACCCCCCCACCCCAAGATCAGACCTAAAGATTCAGTTGTCTGATTTTCCATAGACTAACTAATAAAGCTTAAATGCCATTTCACAGCCTTTCCCATGTACCCTTGAATTCCCAAGTCTCTAGGCACAAACAGGTATTTATCTGCTCATGCTTCCAATTTGGGAACTAAGAATATTGCTCTCTGTGATAGGCTAAATAATGTCCAATCACCCCACCACCTCCACAAGATATCCATGTGTTAATCCCTGGAATCTGTGAATGTTACTTTATGTGGCAAAAGGAACATTGCAGATGTGGTTAAATTAATGAGTTTAAGAAGAAGAAATTCTGGATTAACCAAATGGGTACTAAACGTAATCCAAATGTCCTTAAAAGAGGGAGACAAGAAGATGAAAGGAGGAAGAGGCAAACATTGACAAAACTGAAAGGAGCAGCCGAGATTAGAGGAATGCACCCACAAGCCAAGAAATCTGGGCAGTCTCTAGAGCTGGGAAGAGCAAGGAATATAGTCTCCCCTAGTTCTCCCAGAAGGACCCAGCCCTGCTACCACCTTGATTTTCTCCCAGCGAAACTGCTTTGGCCCCCAGAACTGCAAGAGAATTAAATTTTGTGTTGTTTTAAGCCACCAGTATATGATCATTTGTTAGCAGCAATTGAAAACGAATACACTCCTCTTTAAGCTGTCTGAAGTATGATAACAATATATATATATATACACATACTCATCAAATAATCATTACATTAATGAATAGACAGAGAACTATAGATTTAATTTCAATACTGTGACCTCTAGGCTGAATTCGGAGAAACCCAATCTCCAGGTCTCTGGACTTTATAGGAAAAGTTGTCCTAATTGATTCTAGGATGCATGTTTGGAGACTTGGAGAAGGAATAGAGGACCCAGGGTTGAGAGAGAGTGTTTCTCATTCTGATGTGAACAGTCATCAACTGCCCTAGGCCTTGGTTTCTTCTTCTATAAAATGAAGAGGTTAATCTTCATGATCACTAAGATCCCTACCAGTTTTAAAATTTGGAACTGTGGTAAAAGATGTCTTACCTTTGAATTTCACATTCATGTGTTACTGCTATTACAATCTCCAGCTTACCTTTCCAGTCTCCCTGCCCATCAGGAAGCCCACGTCACCTGTACACACATCTGAGTTTGTGCACATATTTATTCTGCTTGGAATTTTCTTCCCGGCCTTCACCCCGAGCACTCTGACTCATCTCTCAATGCTCAAATAAAGAATCACTGCCTTGAGATGTCTCCCACCTCCCCACAGCAGAACGGTCATCTCTACCTTGGTGCTTTCATAGAGCTATTAAAGCAGTTATCAGATTAGTGTGATTATTTCTTTCCATGTCTGTTTTCCAAACCAGACTGTGAACTACTCATTTTCAAATACTCTGACACATATTTATAATTATTTGCTTGACACACAGCAAGACATTCATATCTGTGAAATGAATAAATAGATGAATGATTACTTCTTGAATTCTCAAGAGCCTACTTGGGGATTGGTGGGGGTGGGAAGGGGGAGAGGGATGGAGAAGTACAAAGGGACAGAAAATTCATGGTTCAGCAAGACACCTAAACTCATGGAGAAAAAAATGAGGCTGATTTGCGTAATCATTTAATTCGAGGCTAACCACAGATACTCATTGTGCATGCAACTCTCCTGACCTTGCTTCAAAGTCAGTTTCTCAATCTGCTGATTAGAAGCTCTTAACTGGGGCGGATGGCAGGCAACCACACACATTGGTCTGCTCTGCATCCTTGCATAGCTGTATGTAGAAACTGACTACGTTAGAATGTTGTGGTAGCTAGTTAACTGCTCTGTCCTTGAAGACAGTTTTGAGTAAAACTCATAAAGCTATCTATATTCAGTTTTCCTTCCAAGGCATAAAAATTATCTTCCCCCACCCTTTGAGTATTCCAGATACAGCTTCTATTTTCTTGCTACAAAGGACCAAGCTGCTCTGAAAATCTTTTAAGTGGAAATGAGGTTATCATTTCCATCCAAGCAGAAAACCTATGAAATCACACATTTTACAATCTATAGACTGATGTTGATTTACAATGTGTTTTGTGTCATGCATCGTTCTTTATGATGTACTATATTCCTTTGATCTTTTATACCATGTATCTGTGTCGTTTAGAATTTTGTATTTGAGATTTGGCTTCTTTTTAAAAAGTATTATTTATTGAACATTTTCCATGTGTCAAACACTGTGCTAAAAATGCTTTAAATTTCTCATTTAATCTTCATAACAAACTGAGGCACTGAGCTTTGTTACAACCTTTTCATAAATTAGGAAGCTAAGATTTAGAGAGGCTAATTAACTTTCCTGAAGGCACAAAGCTCCTAAACTGTGTAGGAGACTCAGGCCCAAAGGTGTCGGTTGGAGAGAGCCTATAGTTAGATTTTCCTCTAATTTGCTTGTAAAATGCTAATGTGATATATTGCGTAAGAATACCATTTGACAATTAACAATAGCCTGGGGGAGGGGGAATGAAAAAATGTAATTCTTATTTCCAAAATCAAAATTTCCATACTTTCCATTGAAAAGCAGTAGCACTGCCATCAGGTAATAATATATTCACCATCTAAGTGGGTAGAGCTATGCATTACCTGTGTCTTAGTATTTCCCCAGCTTAAAGGGCTGTTGCTTACCTGTCTTGTAAAACTAACTACACTTTGTTTTAATTCTTGAATTTAGAGAGAGAGAAGCTAAAACCCTAAGGACTCCCTATAATTGATCCTATGCAAAATGAATTATAGGCTATAATGACCATGTAAATGTACATTGAAGGGGGAAATTAGCTGACATTATAATGCTTTATAGAAACTCAGCTTAACCTACAACCTCTAATCATGTTCTGTGCCATTAATTAAGATGAAACTTTCCCTATGGGTTAGGTTTTTTTAAAAAATTATTTATTAATTAAAAAAATTAAGAACAAACAAAAACATTAACATATCATTCCGTTCTACATATGTAATCAGTAATTCTCAATATCATCACATAGTTGCATATTCATCATTTCTTAGAACATTTGCATCAATTCAGAAAAAGAAATAAAAAGACAACAGAAAAAGAAATAAATGATAACACAGAAAAAAAAAGATTATACATACCATACCCCTTACCCCTCACTTTCATTTATCACTAACATTTCAAACTAAATTTATTTTAACATTTGTTCCCCCATTATTTATTTTTATTCCAGATGTTCTACTTGTCTGTTGATAAGGTAGATAAAAGGAGCATCCGACACAAGGTTTTCACAATCACAGAGGGACATTGTGAAAGCTATGTAGTTATACAGTCATCTTCAAGAATCAAGGCTACCGGAACACAGCTCTACATTTTCAGGCAATTCCCTCCAGCCTCTCCATTACATCTTGGTTAACAAGGTCATATCTACTTAATGCGTAAGAATAACCTCCAGGATAACCTCTCAACTCTGTTTGGAATCTCTCAGCCATTGACACTGTCTCATTTCACTCTTCCCCCTTTTGGTCGAGAAGGTTTTCTCAATCCTTTGATGCTGGGTCTCAGCTCATTCTAGGGTTTTTCTCAATCCCTTGATGCTGAATCTCAGCTCATTCTGGGATTTCTGTCCCACATTGTCAGGAAGATCCACACCCCTGGGAGTCATGTCCCACATAGACAGGGGAAGGGTGGTGAGTTTGCTTGCTGTGTGGCTGGAGAGAGAGGCCACATCTGAGCAACAAAAGAGGTTCTCCTGGGGGTAACTCTTAGGCCTAATTTTAAGTAGGCTTGACCTATGCCCTGTGGGGTTAAGTTTCATATGAACAAACCCCAAGACTGGGGGCTCAGCCTATAGCTTTGGTTGTCCACACTGCTTGTGAGAATATCAAGAATTCAACTTGGGGAAGTTGAGTTTTCCCCCATTCTCACCATTCCCCGAAGGGGACTTTGCAAATACTTTTCCACTCACTGATCAAATCACTCTGGGATTCATGAGGGCATCACCTGGACAAACCAACAAAATCTCATTTCCTATACAAAGTTCCATGTACTTAAGGTGTTCAACCAACTATGTACATAAGTTATATTAGGAGATGCACAAGTCAAAGTATAAATTTGTACCAAATAAACATTTTTTGCTTTAGTCTCACACATAAGTTGCAATTTTAAAATATTAATTACCATCAATTTTCAGCACACTGCAGTAATGACATTCTTTTGTTCTTCCTCATGCAAAAACATTTTTTAAATTTGTACATTTAGTCATTATCATTATACACTCTAGGCATTCCTAGATTATACCATCTCAATCTTTATCGTCTATCTTTCTTTGTGATTTCATTTATGCCCCCAGCCCTCCTCCCTCTATCATTCTCATATGCAGCTTCATTCATTGTTTTAACATAATTGTATTACGGTTAGGTAATATTATGCTGTCCATTTCTGAGTTTTTATATTCAGTCCTGTTGCACAATCTATATCCCTTCAGCTCCAATTACCCAATATCTTACCCTATTTCTATCTCCTGATGGTCTCTGTTACCAAGGAAATATTCCAAGTTTATTCACTAATGTCAGTTCATATCAGTGAGACCATACAGTATTTGTCCTTTTGTTTCTGGCTAATCACACTTAGCATAATGTCCTTAAGGTCCATTCATGTTGTTACATACTTCATAACTTTATTCTGTCTTACAGCTGCATAATATTCCATCTTATGTAAATGCCACAGTTTCTTTAGCCAACCATCTGTTGATGAACATTTTGGCTGCTTCCATCTCTTGGTAATTGTAAATAATGCTGCTATAAACATTGGTGTGTAAATGTCCATTTGTGTCCTTGCCCTCATGTCCTTTGACTAGTGTCCTTGCCCTCATGTCCTTTGAGTAGAGACAGCATATAGATGGGTCCTGTTTTTTAATCCATTCTGCCAGACTATGTCTTTTGATTGGAGAGTTTAATCCATTAACATTCAGTGTTATTACTGCATGGGTAGGACTTTCTTCTACTGTTTTGCCTTCTGGATTTTATGTGTCATATCTAATTTTCCTTCTTTTTACCTTTACTCATAGTCTTCCTTTCTACACTCTTCTCCACACCTCTCTCTTCTGTCTTCGTATCTGTCTCTAGTGCTCCCTTTAGTATTTCTTGCAGAGCTGGTCTCTTGGTCACAAATTCTCTCAGTGATTTTTTGTCTGAAAATGTTTTAATTTCTCCCTCATTTTTGAAGG
>PVIY010052881.1:0-14976 GCA_004026745.1 Myrmecophaga tridactyla | reverse complement strand
TTATCATCTATTTTCAGCACCTTGCAATAATGACAATCCTTTGTTCTTCCTCATGCAAAAACATTTTTAAAATTTGTACATTGTACATTTCACTATTATTATACACTCCAGGCATTCTGGATTATACCATCTCGATCTTTAACATCTATCTTTCTTTCTGATTTCATTTATGTCCCCAGCCCTCCTCCCTCTGTCATTCTCACATGCAGCTTCATTCAGTGTTTTAACATAATTACATTACAGTTAGGTAGTATTGTGCTGTCCATTTTCTGAGTTTTTATATCCAGTCCTGTTGCACAGTCTGTATCCCTTCAGCTGTTTGGATGATTCTTGACTAAGAAATAACAGGGCATGTCTTAGTTTCCCATGCTACTAATCCAAATACCATATAGTGGGGTGGGTTAACAATTAGGAATTTATTAGCTCTGGGTTTCAGAGGCTAGAAGGCTTGCTTCCTCCTAGAGTCAGTAGCATTCTGGTTGCCTGACAGTCCTTGTATTCCTTGGCTTTCCTGTCATAGACAGTGTCCTCTCCTTTCTCCTCCAGGTTCCTGCTGGCATTGAACTTCTGGTTCTTTCCCCTGAGTTTCTTTTTATAAGACTTCCAGTAATAGGATTAAGACCCATCCTGATTCAGTTGCCTACATCTTAATTAAAAACATTTTCAAAAAGATCTGTTTCTAATGGGTTCTTACCCATAGGAATGAGATTCAGATTAAGGAAGTTTTTCCTGTGGTTCATAATTCATACTCTTACAAGGTGGTACTCCCATTGGGGTGCTTACTGTCTCTTACATCCGTCTGTGTGACTTACTAGATATAACCAAGTAGCAGAGAATTCAGCACTTCTTGGCCTACTAATCAGATCCATTTAAGGACCTGGTCGAGCCTGTTGTCCTTCCCTACCAGCCCACAATCCATATTTCACAAATGCAAATATGTGAAATATGGATTGGCCAGTTCATTTGAATAGCCTTACAATTTGAAAATAAATGATGTTAAATTGAACCAGATGGTGGGTATGAAGTTATTTATGGATAAACTCAACTCAATGCCAACAACTTTATATTGGTTTTACATACAACCAACAACAAATTAATTTTAAATGCATCCAAAAATAGCATATAAAAGCTAGTGGCATTATTGTGAAATAAGGACCTTAAAAATGATCAGTTTTATGGTGTTTCCTTTTCTTGTTAAAGGGAGAATGTGAAATACTGGTTGCTATAGTTTATTTCCTGATTTTTCAACTGCCTCTGTTTTCTTCACACACCTAATTTTTTCATTTTTCATGCAAAAATAAATAAAAATATTCTTCTTGTACAAAATCAACTTATATAAAAGTATATAAAATATATGTAAAATTACCCTTTTCTGTAATTCCCTTCCCTGCCCCAAACTGCAAATCCCACCTCCCTTCCCAGCGGTGACCTCAGTGGTGGCTTGAAGAGGTATACACTCTAGAGAAACATGTTCTTAAATCCAATCCATTCCTGTGGGTGTAAACCCATTGTAAGTAGGACCTTTTGATGAGGCTACATCAGTTAAGGTGTGACCCATCTCATTTAGGATGTGTCTTCAGATCCTATTACTGGAGTCCTTTATAAAGGGAAGCAAGACAGAGAGAGAGAGCCATGGAAGCAAGAAACTGAAAGCGATGCAACTTTGAAGAGAAGGGAGAGACCAGTAGATGCTGCTATGTGCCGTTCCTTGTGGTAGAAGAGCCAAGGACCACTGGTAGCCAGTCTTTGGGAAGAAAGCATTGCTTTGACGATGTCGTTTTTGGACATTTTGACAGCCTCAAAACAACAAGCTTATAAATTTCCATTGTTTAAGCCAATCCATTTCATGTTATCTGTTTTGAGCAGCCTAGGAAACAAAAATAACACAGATAACACTTTGTTGTATATTCTTCTTGATATTTTTTCTCTGCAATTAATTTATGCAGAGAAAAATTTATATAATTATATTTGTTTTGAATGTCATGTGTAGCATCATATCACACAAATTGTTTCATATTTTTTTCACATGGAGATTTTTTCCATATTGATATACAAAGGTACAGCTCATAATTTTAAAATCCTCAAGAGTATTCAATAGATTACAACTCAATATACCTTATTTTGTTTTTACCATTTCTCTATTGACAAATCATTTAGGTTTTCTCCTTAATATTTCAATTATAAAAAAAATATTGCAATGAACACTCATTGTCATGTTTCCTCAAGTGCTTCCATTTCTTTTGAGCAAGTGCTTCAGTAGGCTCATTCTGCATCTTTAGGTTTTTGTGTATCTAATGCAAAGGTTGGAATATGAAATGTTCAGATGGTAGTTTTCTGCACTTTTACAGCTGAATCTAGGATGAAGAGTTACTGAACTATTGAACACCTCTCTCCTCTGAGATTTTCCATGAGCTTTGAGGGAGGGGAGAGCATGGTAATGGCAAAAAGTGTGGAGATCCACTTGTTGACTCATCTGCTAATCTGCTCTCATTTTCAAAATAAACAACAAGAAAACCATCCTGTACAGCTCCCTTACTTTCTCTTCATATTACAGACAAATTTTGCTGAAGATAATATCTTTGCTCTTTCTTAGTGCTCGTTTCCCATTGAGTTCTCTAACCACCACAGGTACAACCATTTGATTGAAACTGCTCTCTCCAAAGCCTTTGGATTACTGAGTCATTTAGGTACATTTCAGGTTCTTCATCATCTGACCTCCAGGTGCCACTTTACTTACTCAGTTATTTCCTGCTGAAGGTCTTATCTCCTTTGGTTTCTGTGACACTACCATATCAGTTAGCTCTGCTTCAGAAGAAAGTAACTCAACCCAAATTGGTTTAAGCAACAAGGCACTTCATAAGGTCGCATGAGTGGAAGTCTAGAGGTAGAGTAAGTATCAGGGTTGGCTCCAGCTCCATATCTTGGTGGTTCTCCTTTGTTGGCTTTCTTCCTTGAACTGGTTCCTTCTCAGGCTGTCAGAGAGAAGTCTTCCGCACATCTGGACTTCATATTTACCTGGGATGTTAGGTAAGCGTCACTTTGGAGAAAGGAAAACATCACTTTCAGAAGTTCTTCTATGAGAATATTGAAGAATTTGCCCAGATCCTCCATCAAACTTCTCTTGAATTTCATTGGGTTACTTGCCCATTGCAGTCACCAGAAAGTGGATGGGATTACCCTAGTTCAGGTCAACCCCTGGAGGCTCATGGACTCCATGGGGGAAGAGATTATGTAGGAAAGTGATACCTATTAAAAAACCAACAATGCCCATTACAGTTACTGTCTCTTGGTTTTCTTCTGATTTATGGTTGTTCCTTCTTGGTTCCCCTGTCCAGACCTTCAATGTGTGTGGGCCCCAGAGTGCCATCCTTGGCTTTCTTCTCTTCTTACTCTTCATGTTATCCCTGGGTCAATTTATTCAATTTCAAGGTTGAATATGCTGATGACTCCCGAATCTACAACTCTGGTCCACAGAGTTCTTCTGAATTCTAGACACTTATTCCAATTGCATATTGGATATCGCCACTTGATTATTCCATATGCATCCCAAACTCAGTGTCCTAAACTGAATTAATCAGCATCCCCAAAGACTGATACATCCCTCTATATTCCCAAACACTATTCCCTAAGTCATATTAGACCCCTTTTCTTTCTTGAGATTGAAGCAGTCACAAAGTCCTGCTGATTTTAGTCACAAAAATTTAATTTAGGTGGGCCACAGTAGCTCAGCAGGCAGAGCTCTCGCCTGCCATGTCGGAGAGCCGGGTTCGATTCCTGATGCCTGCCCATGCAAAATAATAATAATGATGATGATGATGATGATGATGATGATGATGATGATGATGATGATGTAGGACCATAGTCCATGAGAAATCTTTCTTGGATTACCCCTATTGCTTTAATTTGGGATGTACTTTTATCTTTTGTGATCCTACAATGCTTTGCATATACCTCCATAATAGCACTTCTTTTGTTCACACTCTCTCCCTTTTTCGGTTTATAAGCTTCTTAACTTTAGGGATCACATCTTACTTTTTTTTTTATCCCCAGTTTTCAGCAAAGTACTTTGAGCACTAGAGATGTTTAGGAAATGTCAGGCAATTATTGAGTGACTTTAGTTTTGAAACATTGAGCTGCTGTTATTTCTAAACTCTTTTCCAAGCTCTGAATATCTGATGCTTTTCCTTGACAGACTTGGTCCTGCAGTTGGGATGGGTGGAGTCACTGGACAACTGCTAGAAGTTGTGTCCTAAGGCAGTGAGTGCCAGGTCAGGGCCAGTGTAAACAATCTGAAACCAGGTCAGAGATCCAAATAGTGCTGGATGAATCTAGGAAGCTAAGGTAGGATGCCACCTGGATTAGTGTCTGAGTTCTTGAAAAGGCTGGTGAAAAGAAATGCCTAAATTAATCACAGTTCCTTGAGAAACATTTATGGCATCTTTTTATTCGGTTTAAGATGCTCACAGTATAATAGTCATTGAGATACAAAAATGAATAGGAAATGGTCTCTGCCTTCTGGGAACTCATTTTTCAGTGGAAAATGAGTAAAACAAATACATACATTCCAATGTATATAGAGTAAAACATATGCATATTGCATTAAAAGAATCCAAAGTGAGGAGTTGATGCTTCTGCTTGGGAGAAATTGTGATGACCTTTAGGGACCCTTGCTATGACGGCGATTTTTTTTGTTTTTAAGAAAACATCTCAAATTTGGCACTGTAGCTCCATGAATGTCAGGACAAACCATTTCTTTTAATATAAGGACATTTCACCCCCCCGCTCCCCACTGTTCCTAAAGAGCTGTCTGTCCCAATTTTTTTCTAGGTCTTGTAAGATAGGTAGGAATTGCTACCCCATGGAAATCTTCACAGTGTCTTGGTAATAAAGTTGTAAATATGAAGATTTTTAAAGAATGTTTTGATGGCTTTTATGCCAAGAAAAGGTTATTCAGAGTTTACTTTATAAAGACTAATGTTTAACATATTAAAATCAAACATACTCTGGGCGGGCCACGGTGGCTCAGCAGGCAGAGTTCTTGCCTGCCGTGCTGGAGACCAGGTTCAATTCCCCGTGCCTATGCATGCAAAAAAAAAAAAACAAAAAACAGATGTATTCTACCTAAAAGTCTAGCAAACTTTAATATCATTTTTAAGGAAACTTAGATAATGTTTGATAAATAAATGCCCACCACCATTTATAAATGAAATGTATGATTTTCCTATTAAGTGCTATATTTGCATGATTTAATAAAGTGAATCTTCTTCAGTAACTCTTGTAAATCTAATAAATTGAACTCTAATATAAGGATAACCTTGAACATTCTAATACTGTATATAAAGTTAGGTTTCAACCAATCTAATTATTTTATGAAATTGTACATTTAAATTTATAAAATTGGCCTTTTACTCTAAGAGACCAAATTCTCTTAAACATATGAATACTCAAAATACTAAGTATACATTTTTTTTTAGAGAAGTTGTAGGTTTAAAGGAAAATCATGCAAAAAATACTGAACTCCCACATACCCCTCTCTACACATATAGTTTTCACTATTATTAACACTTTACTTTAGTATAGTGCCTTTGTTACAATTGATGAAAGAATAGTATTGTAACTATACTATTAACTATAGTTCATAACTTATATTGGGGTCCACTGTTCATGTTGTAAGTCCTATAGTTTTTTTTCTGTACATTTTTTATTGTTCACTTGAATTTCTTAATGCAAAAATATTCATTGTAATAATTTGGTTCTCTTAACAATTCCTCTACTGAATTGGAAACTTTTCCACAGTTTTGAGATGCTTACCCTCTGTGGACAAGATTATATCTGAAATAAGTTTATTTCCCAATAATGGAGGTTGCCTGTCACAAAGTGTTTTCTTTTTAGGGATTGTGGCCATACTGAGCCTATTCATCATTGCCAAATAAATACTCTACACGTGCGAGTGCTTTGTGGGTCTAAACTCCAGATCCTGAGGTATATTGCCTAGTGCTTCTACCTATTCATTCAAGTCTGCCATCCCCACCCCACCAGCAACCACCACTTGATTGAATTTTGCATTTCTCTGACTCTTAAGATATTTAAATGCATTGCCATCCCCTGGATCTGAAGACTATTGTATTGGAAAGGTTTCAGTGTTCTTTTTACATTTTTGGTTTCTATTGGCCCTGACTCTCCTGATATTAGAAAGGCCACCCATTGAATTCTGGCTACTTTCAAGACTTGTTCTTAGTAAAGTCACAATTTTGAAGGCCATTCTGATGACTTCAGTCATCCAGCTTCTTCTACTGTGTTTGATGGTCAGATGTCTCAGCTAGGCTGGCTCTTTTTTTTTTTTTTTTTTTTTTTTTTTTTTTTTTTTTTTTTTTTTTTTTTTTTTTTTTTTTTTTTTTTTTAGCTTTTTTATTGTATAATTTAACATATATAAAGCAAAGAAAGAAAAAGCAATAGTTTTCGAAGCACTCTTCAACAGGTAGTTACAGGACAGATCCCAGAGTTTGTCATGGGCTACCATATGATCCTCTCACATTTTTCCTTCTAGCTGCTCTAGAATATGGTAGGCTAGAAGGCATAAATACTTTTTTATCATCACAATCGATTTTTTCTGAATCGATATTTCAGAGTTTGACATGGGTTACATGTCAATTTTAGGTTTTTACTTCTGGCTGCTGTAAGATACTGGAGACTAAAAAAGATATCAATTTAATGATTCAGCATTCATATTCATTTGTTAAATCCTATCTTCTCTGTATAACTCCACCATCACCTTTGATCTTTCTATCCCACTCTTTAGGAGTATTTGGGCAATGGCAATTCTAACTTTTTCATGTTGGAGGGGGCTGTCAGTAATATGGGTTAGGGAGATGGAACCAGCTGATGCTCTAGAGAGGCTGGTCCCTCCAGGTTTCAGGACTTATCTGGTCCAGGGACCCATCTGGAGGTTGTAGGTTTCTGGAAAGTTACTCTAGTGCATGGAGTTCTTGTGGAGTCTTATATATTGCAGGCTGGCTCTTTCTTATTCTTCAGGTTTCAGCTTGAAAGTCCCATCCTCAGAGTCTCCTTCCTGCCCTTTATGAAGGAGGGCTCCCTTAGTTTTTCCTATCATAGCACTCGAAAAAATTTTTTTCTTTACATCACATAAAGTAACCTGAGATTACTTTATTTCCTAGTTCCCTTGACAGTTATCTGTCCCTCTTACTAGAGTACCAGCTGAATGAGAATGAGGGCAAGTCTCTGTTTTATTATTAAATTTTATTCTGAAATAATTTTAGGCTTACAAGAAGTGGCAAAAACAGACAGACGCTTCCCTTCATCCAGCTTCCCCTACTGATAACATTCTTATATGAATAACTATGTTATCATAACCCGGAAAGTGACAATAGGACAATATCGTCTTGTCTACAGAGCTCCTTGGGATTTCATCAGTTTACACAGACTCATGTAGCGTGTGTGTGCGTGTGTGTGATGTGCATATCGTTCTATGACATTTTATCCTCTGTATAAATAGCTTCATGTAACCACTACAACCTGGATACAGATCTGTTCAATCGCTAGAGACACATTCTGTCTGAGGACTCACCTGTTTTCTTCACTTTTGCCCTTCCCGATGCCCTGCTTAGTGTCAGGCCCATAGTAGGGCCCAATAAATATTTGTTGAATGTAAAATTTGTGGTTAAATATTACTGAAGGAATTTGCCAAATTTGTTTGGATAGAGAAATATTACTCTGTTTCCTGAACTTCAGTTACTGGAAGGATATTTGAGAAGAAAAATGTCATCAAACTCCATCGCATAATGACTGATTTGCAAAGAACCCCCAAAATCCCCAACTACCATATCTTATAAAAACGCTGCTTCACTAGTCAATCCAAATCTTATGATCAATTTGCCAATGTTAAAGGTTGCAAATCCTGAGAGGAGGCCTAAATAGACACCATAGGTTTGTAAGTTTCAGATAAGTGATGTGAAATGTCGTTTTAACATCCTCTGGAATCCAAAGTAGAAAAGGACGGCAGCCTGCCTGGGAGCTCAGCACTCCCATCCTGCCAGGCCTCCTGGCCCAATTACTAATACAGTCCCAGAGTAAATAGAAACATGACCCTCCATTAACTTGTCTTAGACTAACTACAATAAAATTTCCCCTAATGGTACTGGGGGAAATCAACTACTCCTGAAAGATATTTGCACATTGTTGGCGTTTCTTGACCTTAAGATATCTTTTTGGAAGCATTTAAGGAACTAAAGAAAGAAATTGCCCTTTAAGTAGACCTTGTGACAGAAGTAGGTGGGAAAATAATTACACTGCATACCAAGCCTTCCCTTTGCACAGGATAACTACATGACAAATGCTAAAGCAAACATGCTGTAAGTATACCACAATATTCATTCACCTCTTTTTCTGATAAGAAAGGTTTATGACTTTTTTTCTATCTTGAAAACCTTTGTTGTATGGGGTTTGCTTTAGCAGGATGCCTCTTATTCACAGTGTGTGTAGATTGAATCACTTTAGAATCCATTTTTATTTAGTTTTTTTGAGGTGTAGCATTGTGTGTATTTTGTGCTAGAAACCACAGGTAGGACCTGTTTCTGTAAATGATTTATTTCCATGGATCTGTTCCTTCAGTTGATTTGATATTTACTTAAGAAAGTTCTTTCTTTGCTTGCCCTGTCAGCCCCTCTAAGACCTTTCATAAAGTATGTCACAGTAGTAAATGGGTTGATTTCTTCTCAGATCAGTTATTCTTCTGGTTATTTTCCTTACATCTTTGATTGGAATCTGGGCACCATTTCATAAAGTGCTTTCTTTTGGAATATAACCTGTGTCTTGGGAAGTTTACCCTGTACTTCCACGAGCTCTACAGACCACCAAAACAGTATCATCAACATTTAATGTGGGCTATTGATGTATTCTTTATCTCAATTACTTTTAAATAAAAATATCTCTAGAAACTTTTACTCATTTTATTGATTTTTAAAATTCAATGTAGGCATTATATAGATGTTCCTTTTTAGTTTATGGTGTTTTGGAATGGGTGGAGAGAAGTACCTGAAACTGTTGAGCTGTATTCCAATAGCCTTGATCATGAAGATGATTGTATAAGGATATAAAGTTTACAGTGTGACTTTCTGTGATTGTGAAATCCTTGTGTCTCATGCTCCTTTTATCCAGGGTATGGACAAATGAGTAAAAAAAATATGGATAAAAAATAAATAATAGGGGGTACAAAGGGTAAAATAAATTGGATAGATGGAAATACTAGTGGTCAATGAGAAGAAGGGGTAAGGACTATAATATATATGAGTTTTTTCTTTTTTATTTCTTTTTCTGGAGTGATGCAAATGTTCCAAAAATGATCATGGTGATGAATACATCTCTAGGTGATGATATTGTGAGCCATTGATTGTATACCATGTATGGAATGTATATGTGTGAAGATTTCTCAATTAAAAAAAATATGTATATATAGGACACCCATTAAAAAAAATCAATATAGGGCGGCTGCCGTGGCTCAGCAGGCAGAGCGCCAACCTGCCGTGATGGAGGTCTGGAGTTCGATCCCTGGTGCCTCCTGCCCATATGCAAATTTAAAAAAAAATCAATATAAATAAAACAGCTGTGAGACTGTCATTTAAACTCAGCTTTGATTCACACTCTGGGCCCACCCTCCCAACAAGATTGCCAACTTTAAGCCATTCTGAAGTGGCTCCTGGATATATAACCTGTGACCAAAAGCTCTTTAGTTGGGAAGTCAGTAAGCTTAGAGTTCCTTAGCCTTACCACCTTGTTGGATAGCAGGGATTTCAAGATCTTAAAGTGGTTCCTATGTGTTTAGTCCCAGTTCACACTCTGGTAGAAAAGGAAGGCACAGAACATGCTATTCGGGTGTAGTATTTCAGCTGCAGGGAGGCTGGCTATGGAGGAACCTAGCTCAGAGACTGGGGCCTGGAGAGGGTAATCCTGATTCTGTACCTTGTTTCCCTTCCTGGACAGCAGCCAGAAACTGTTCAATCCCTTTTGACAAACTTTTCTCTTCTTATAATAGAAAAATGCTTCCCTTCTGCAAAACATTATTGCAAGAAGCCTCTATGTTTGTCTATAGTTCATTTAAAAGGATCAGTGGTATTTAGAAGGAGAGTAAAACCAAAGCCCAAGGTCACCGGACCAAAAGAGAGTTAAGGGAAAAAACTGCCTTCCAGAGTTCCCAGACCTTCCCAGCCACCGGACCCCATTTGTGTCCAGTGTTCATGGGACAGGTATCTCCAATGTGATGGGGCCTTTGGCTGTAGTCTTCAAGTTGGCCCAGAAAACAGAGGGGAATAACTGAATTTTAGATTTGCTTAGAGAAGGCCATAAAACAGGGAAGCCCTGTTCAGCCTTCCAAGAAACTTCCAGAGCTGTGGACTGGGGGTTACATGATGTGGTCAATTAGGTGTGATTATATTTCTAGGCTACTGTGTTTCATTTTGCCCTTATCAACACAAGTATTTGTCCAATGTTGATTTTTGCTTTACCCTTGCCTATTGAGAAAAATATTTTTAATGCAAAGGGTAGATCAAGGGCAGAATTGCTAATTTTTTTCTGCATCATGGAAAATATAGGATGTACAGGAAACATATCCTTTCAACTGGCTTAATCCTTTCAGTGAGGCTCATTTCAATGAGTTCCATTGTGTTCAGTCCTCATTTGATCAAGATAAAAATAGAGTGCTTTGAGTACCATGTCTATAGAAGCAGAGTGAAATGGAGAGTTGAAGCAATTGTCCACATAATCCAAGCAAAAACAAAACGGAACAAAATAAAACCAACCACCGTTGAGAGAAAAGCAGCTTTAGGAGCCTGAATTGTTCAGTCTGGTTGTCTGCATTGTTCAAATTCACCAGCTCTGCATTTATATTTACTTTCTTGACGTAGACTGAGCCTGAGATATGTTGAAGAATTTTTTTCCCCCAATATTATCTCAAGTATTACCTTAAAAAAAAAAAGCCTTTGTTTTAAAGTACCTCTCTGTGTTCTATTTCTCAGTAAGAAAGAAAGTAAACCTCGCCCTAGATTTATACATGTTTTTATATAAAACAACAGTATAAAAAACAGATGGCTCTGGAGTTTGGGGAGATTTTCTTTTTTTTTTTTTCATCTGGCTCTGTGAATTTTCCTTTGCAGAAGAATGGAGAAAACTTATCTACATATGCACATGTTTTAAACCTGTTGCTTTATGCTTGGCTAAGTGCCTGTCATGTGTGTTGGTTGCCAGCACAACAGCTTGGCTCATTTAGAAAAGCAAGGAACCCAATTTCCTCTTAGATAGCAGCTGGTAATATTCCATTAGATGCCAGTGAGATACTCCCCAACTCAGGCATGTTGTCTCCGTCAGGATTTTCCTTAGACTGGCTTCCCAGGTTGGGATCATGACCCACCTCATAGGTTAGACTCCTTAACCCTATTGTTTCATGGGTCTACTTCTCTCATTGTGCCTCATACAGACCTAACATTTTCATTCATTCACCTGAGTTTTCCTTCTGTCTCTTCCCCGATATGACCAATCACCCGGTCTTGTGGTTTCTTTTTTCCCAGTGTTTTCCTCATTCTAACTTCGCTTATTTTATGTCATCGCTGAGTGTAAGTTTCTTATTTTCTCTTACTTTCTCCTAATAATTCCCTGCTTTTTCCTGTCATACCCATTTCTAATCTATTTTAAACAAATGTCAGGGCAACCTCCCTTGACGCTCTACTTAATTGTATTTTTTTTTAAGTTTTAAAATTGTATTATAATATATTTATACAAAGTAAAGGAAGAAAAAAGCCATAGTTTTCAAAGCACTTTTCAACAAGTTGTTAGAGGACACATCCCAGAGTTTGTCATGGGCTACCATACCATCGTCTTAGATTTTTCCTTCTAGTTGCTCCAGAACATTGGAGGCTAGAAGGAATAAATATTTTTTTTATCATCACAATCAACCTTTTTTTTCTTTTTTATGAAAAATAACATATTTACAAAACAGCAATAAATTTCAAAGCACAGTGCAACAATTAGTTGTAAACCAGATTTCAGAGTTTGGTATGGGTTACGGTTCCACAATTTTAGGTTTTTACTTCTAGCTGTTCTAAGATACTGGAGACTAAAATAAATATCAATATAAAGATTCAGCAATCATACTCATTTCTTAAACCCTACCTTCTCTGTATAATTCCACCATCACCTTGGATCTTTCTATCCCTCCTTTTAAGGGTATATTGGTCTATGGCTATTCTAACTTTTTCGTGTTGGAAGGGGCTGTCAACAATATGGGGTGCTTAATTGAATTTTATTTCCTTGCATGAACATTTTCAATAACTCCTTAACACCTAAAGGATTTTGCTTGAATCCCTTATCCTGGCATTCATAGCTTTTGACAGTTTGGTTCTGATGACTTCCCAGCCTCATATGCAGTAGCAAGTGAGGTTTATTATCTTCTACATGGGATGCCCTTTCTTCTCTTCTTCACCCATCAAAATCCCAACCATCTCCAAGGGTATATTGGACAATCCATTTCTCCCAGGAAGATTTTTTTTTTTAACTTTTTTTATTGTATAGTTTAATATATATTCAAAGCAAAGATAGAAAAAAGCACTTTTCAAAAAATGGTTACAGGACAGATGCCAGAGTTTGTCATGGGCTACCATATGATCCTTTCAGATTTTTTCTTCTAGCTGCTCCAGAATATAGGAAGCCAGAGGGCTTAAATACTTTTTTATCATCACAACAAACTTTTTTCCTTCTTTTTTTTTTTGTGAACAATAACGCATATACAAAAAAGCTATAAATTTCAAAGCACAGCACCACAATTAGTTGTAGAACATACTTCAGACTTTGAGATGGGTTATAATTTCACAATTTCAGGTTTTTACTTCTAGCTGCTCTAAAATACTGGAGACTAAAAGAGATATCAATTTAATGATTCAGCATTCATATTCATTTGTTAAGTCCTATCTTCTATGTATAATTCCACCATCACCTTTGATCTTTCCATACCTCTCTTTGGGGTTGTTTGGGCTATGGCGATTTGGAATTTTTGATATTGGAAGGGTCTGTCAGTAATATGGGGGTAGGGAAATGGAACTATCTGATGTTCAGGAGAGGCTTGTCTAGGTGCCAGGACTTATCTGGACCAGGGACCCATCTGGAGGTTAGGTTTCTGGCAAGTTACTCTAGTGCCTGGAACCTTTGTGGAATCTTGTATATTGCCCTAGGTGTTCTTTAGGATTGGCTGGAATGTTCCTGGTTGGGGGTTGGCAGGTTATGATGGGTAGCAAGGTCTACCTGAAGCTTGCATAAGAGCAACCTTCAGAGTAGCCTCTTGACTCTATCTGAACTGTCTCTGCCACTGATACTTTATTAATTACACTTCTTTCCCCCTTTTGGTCAGGATGTAATTGTTGATCCCATGGTGCCAGGTCTGGATTCATCCCCGGGAGTCCTCTCTCATGTTACCAGGGAGACTTTCACCCCTGGATGTCATGTCCTATGTAGGGGGGAGGGCAATGATTTCACTTGGAGAGTTGGGCTTAGAGAGACTGAGGCCACATCTGAACAACAACAGAGGTCCTCCAGAAGTAACTCTCAGGCATGTGTATAGGTAGGTAGTCTAAGCCTCTCTGCTACCAACATAAGCTTCACAAGAATAAGCATCATGATTGAGGGCATGGCCTATTGATTTGGGTATCCCTAAGGTTTGACACAATATCAGGGGATTCCCTGATGGTAAGGTTTAATAGTTCCATAGTCTTTCTTCCCTCTCTCAGGGGACTTTGCCAATACTTTTTGATTATCTGCTTAATATACTCTAGGATGTTTCCAGGCATTACAATAATCTATACAGAATTAAAGGGCCTCTTTCTCATTCTGTGCCTCCTATGTTTCAGTTGTTCAAATGAGCTATACAGATAGGTTGAATTAGATTATGCATTACAAGAAAATTTCAGTTTCAGATCAAATAAACCTTTCTTCCATTGGTCTCAAAGAGTATGTGTGGTTCTAAAATATAGACACTGTCTTCTCTACCTCTATGTTCTGAATTACTTTAACCCCAACCTGTTCAGTTTCATTCTTATCTCTAAATATAAAATTATATATATGAAACAGCCTCTCAAAATCCAGAAATAATAATCACCACTTCAGACTTCCTATGTCTGCTCTAAAATATTACAATCTAGGCCCCTGTTTTCTTATAAACATTTTCTAAAGGTGACCGTACCATTATTGTTTTTTTGTTTGTGGCTTATTATGCTTCACCAAATGTCCCAGATGTTCATTCACATCGTTGCATGCCTCAAGACATCGTTCCTTTTTGTAGCAGCATAACCTGCGTTTACAAGTATACACCATCGTTTGCCAGTCTATTTCTCCATCAGTGCATCCTTCAGCCACCTGCACTCATCAGGCATCATGTAGAGTGCTCAAAGTCCACAGTCCATCAACATTCTCAATTTTAGATAATTTCATTGTTCCCAAGAGACAGCAAACCAATAAACACACCCTCACCAAATAGGACATCTAAACCTCCTCTTAACTCTTGTCCCTCACTCCATTATTCATCTCTGCTTTTGCTGTGGTATTGCTGATGGTTTCCTTTTGAGCATAGCTCATAGCATGCAATAGCAGTTTTCCCCTTGTACCCTGGACTTAAACACTCTTTATACGAGAATCATTACTTATGTGATGGAGAGGCTGGAGGGAACTGCCTGAGAATGTGGAGCTATGTTCCAGTAGTCATGTTTCTTTCTTTTTTTTTTTTTTAATTTTTATTAATAAAACCAGTCAACATACACTCATACAATATGAATATTCTTTTTTATCACATAGTTGTATATTCATAATCATGATAATTTCTTAGAACATTTGCATCAATTCAGAAAAAGAAATAAAAGAAAACAAAATCATACATACCATACCCTTTATCCCTCCCCCTTCCCGATCACCAGCATTTCAATCTAC
>PVIY010052880.1:0-14972 GCA_004026745.1 Myrmecophaga tridactyla | reverse complement strand
TGTATTAGAATAGCTAGAAGGAAATACCTGAAACTGTTGAACTGTCGTCCAGTAGCCCTGATTCTTAATGATGATTGTATAACAATATAGCTTTTATGGTATGATCATGTGATTGTGAAAACCTTGTGACTGGCACTCCCTTTATCCAGCATATGGGCAGATGAGTAAGAAAATAAAAATAAATAAATACTGGGGGGGGAAATAAGGGGTATGGGATGTTGTGGGTGTTCTTTTTAATTTTTTTTTTTAAGTAATGAAAATGTTCTAAAATTGATCGTGGTAACGAATGCACAACCATATGATGATACTGTAAGCCATTGATTATATACTTTGGATGATTATATGATATGTGAATATATGTCAATAAAATTGTATTTTAAAAATCACAGCTCCTATTTAACCTAATGCATCCAGCCATTCATCTGTGATTGCTATCCCTCTATTGATCTCATTCATTGAAGGCTGTAGCTCCCAGCTTACTGTTCCTCTCTCTTCGCCACATTCTAAGAGACTTTATTCCATAAGGCCACTGCATCTAATCTTCCAGCTCCCTGCCCACCTGGCCTCCAACTTTTCTTTTGCCACTCCCCCACCTCCATGGTCACCCCATTCCTACATAAGACCAATAACCGTAGCACCTCTGAACTCTACCACAGCTTCCTACTCGCTCATCATGACCTTCCAGTCTTCAGGTGCGCTTCCTTTTTTTTGTTTCGTTTTGTTCTTGCGTGGGCAGGCACCAGGAATCAAACCCGGGTCTCCAGCATGGCAGGTGAGAACTCTGCCACCGAGCCACCTCCGTACCGCCACAGGTGAACTTACTTTTATATTTCCCCTTCAGTGAGTCTTCAACCACATTGAGACTTCCAATTCATTGTTCCCATTACTTTTTTTTTCTTTTAAAGTTCAATGATTGGCTTTTTTTTTTTTTTAATTTTTTTTTATTGAGAAAAGTTTTCACACACATACTTTCCATACGTGGTACACAATCAATGGCTCACAATATCATTACATAGTTTTGTATTCATCACCATGATCATTTTTTAGAATATTTGCATCACTCCCAGAAAAAGAAAGAAAAAAGAAAAAACTCATACATACCATACAGCTTACCCCTCCCTCTCACTGACCACTAGTGTTTCCATCTATGCAATTTATTTTACCCTTCCCCCCCATTATTTATTTATTTATTTATAGCCATATTTTTCACTCAACTATCCATACTCTGGATATAAGGAGCATCAGACACAAGGTTCTCACAATCACACAGTCACATTGTAAATGTATTATATAACATATATACAAAGCAAAGAAATAAAAAAGCAATCATTTTCAAAGCACTCTTCAACAAGTATAAGACAGATTCCAGAGTTTGTCATGGGCTACCATACAATCCTCTCAGATTTTTCCTTCTAGCTGCTCCAGAATATAGGAGACTAGAAGCAATAAATATTTTTTTTATCACAATTGACTTTTTTTCTTTTTTGTGAAAAATAGCATATATACAAAAAAGCAATAGATTTCAAAACACAGTACAGCAATTAGTTGTAGAACAGATTTCAGAGTTTGATATGGGTTACAATTCCAATTCTTCTAGCTGCTCTAAGTTACTGGAGACTAAAAGAGATATCAATTTAATGATTCAACCATCATATTCATTTGTTAAATCCTACCTTCTCTGTATAACTCCAGCATCACCTTTGATCTTTCTATCCCACTCTTTAGGGGTATTTGAGCTATGCCCATTCTAACTTTTCCATGTTGAAAGGGCCTTGGACATAGTATTTTAAAATCTTTGTAGAAACATCAAAGGAGTTATCAGATGCTAAGAAATTGTTGGGAGACAAAGAAAACCCAGCCACTCACAGCCATGGATGCCTGAAGACAATGCACCCAAGTAAACAGCTGTGAAGCAGAGCTTACCTCTTGGTTGGTTCACTGAGCCAGGGGGAGGGGACAAAAGTCAAAATGTAGAGCCTACCAAAATCCAGCACTCTGGTTAAGACAACCTTTATGAGCTATGCCTTCAGAGTGGGATAAACCAGAAACAAATCAGATTAACTCACCTTCCTGCCATTTGGTGGTCTCAGATACACCAAGACTTTAACTTGGATTAAGTTGGTTCAAGACAGGTAGTGCATGGAGAAATCTGGCACAAGTAATATGTGGGGGAAGATAACGTCAATCTAGGCATAAAAGTAATCTTAAAATGATGTTTAAATGGAGTGGGCCAGCATTTAATAAAAAAATAATCAGGCATATGAAGGAAACAAGAGAATGAGAACCTACAGAAACAGACAATAGAAATAGACCACCCATCTCAAGAAGTCAATAAAATTAGAGGGGTGAAAAAGATTAGAGCAGAAATTAATGAAATAAAAAAGAAATAAAGAGGAGAATTAGTAAATTTAAAACTCGGTTCTTTGAAAAGATTAATAGCATCAATAAAACTCTAACTAGAGCAATTAAGAATAAAAGAGAGGAAGTTGTGGATAATACATCTTTTCCTGAATAATTGTATAGCTATAAAAGAAGTTGAATATCTGTAAAAGAAGGTGAATTAGCAATTCAAAATATTCCCACACTGTAAACTACAAACTGTGGGAATGGCTTGAATAAATAAATGTGATCTTATACAAGCGTTTCCAGAACATCAGAAAAGTGTATATTATCTACAACTCATTTTAGGATCCTAACAAAGTCTTGAAATCAAAATTAGATTCAGTTGGAGAAAAATGGCCACATGCCCACCTTATTCAAGAAATTCAGATGCCAAAGTCATGAACAAAATAATAGCAAACTGAATACAGACATATATAAAAAAAATGAAATAGCATATTCAACCTATGTTTATACTGGTCATATACAGTTGGTTTAACACAGAGTTTCTAACCTGGACACTGCTGATATCTGTGACCAGGCAATTCTCTGTTGTTGTCGTAGGACATTTGGCAGCATCTCTGGCCTGTACTTGCATACCCCAAGTTGTGACAACCTAAAATTTCTCCAGGCCTTGCCAAATGATCTATCGGGAGCAAAACCATCCCTGGTTAACATTAGAAAACCAATCAGTATCGTTAATCATATTAATAATAACAGCCCAAATGTTATGATAGTTTCAACACATGCAGAAAAATGTTTGTTAAAAATAAGCAACCATCTGGCAGTAGTAGAATGCTCACCTTCCATGCAGGAGACCCAGGTTTGATTCCTGGACCATGCACCCCACCAAAATAAGTAAATAAATAAATGAATAAACAAAAGCAACCATTTGGATGATTACATGGTATATTAATATATAATATACGTCAATAAAAAAAGTAATTTTTTTAAAAGATCAAAGGAGAAGGTGGAGTTAGCGAAGATAGGATTTAATGAATGAGTATGACTCTTGAGTAATTATATTGATATTTCTTTTAGTCTCCGGTGTCTTGGAGCAGCCAGAAGGAAAAATCTAAAATTATAGAACTGTAACCCATACCAAGCTCTGAAATCTGTTCTATAACTAATTGTTGTAGTGTGCTTTGAAATGTATTGCCTTTTTTGTACATATGTTATTTTTCACAATAAAAAAAATAAAAAAAGAAAAAAATTGACTGCAAATGGACACCAGTTTCCTTTTGCAGAGATGGAGATGTTCTAAAATTAGGTTATGGTGAGAATGTCATCATTTTCTACTTCTACCAAAAGTCACTGAATTGTAAACTTAAAATGAGAGGAGAGCATCTAAATCATAAGTCTAAAATAAAGTGATTAAAAAATGAAAATAAAAAAAGCAACCAGCCGTGATAAAAATTCTTAACGGGTGAGCCAGCGAGAGGCAGGTACAGCGCTGCAAAGGCGCAGCTCTCTTGTAGACCTTAATGGGCCAGGCTTCCCCACTTAGGCACAGAGCAGCAGCACAAGGAAAAATGTCAAAGCCAAAATCCAAGGGAAGGAAAGAAAGCAATCTTCTTGATTTTTGCTCGCAAGCAACTCAGGGAGGGCGTAGCTCTGTGCTCTCAAAGTATAATATCCAGAGCGAGATGACTTACCCTGTCCTGGATGCTACGTCTGAACCAAAGACGTTATCTGGAGACTCAGGAGGCTGAGTCCTCTGCCCGTCTACAGAAATACCACTGCAACAGATGATCTGCTGAAAATCCTTCACCTAGCTGAACACCTTGCTTCAAGTACAGTAAGGAAAAGTACAGTCATGCCAACAATTCATGTTCCAAGGAGAAGTTCAAATAAATCCCCGTCTCCCCAGTCTCATTTACCCATCAAAGGCTTAGGACTTCAGTCAAGTTTCTCTTTGGTTGACTGTGGCAGTAAAAAGACAACAACAATAAGAACCTCAGAAAATTAGGAAAAGAAGGCAATTTCCTTAATTGGGCAGCCCACATTATATTTAAGTAAAATGTTCACAGCTTTTCCTTTCAGATTGTGAACTAAATAAATACACCTGCTGTCACTGCGTAATCACATCCTCTATCAGCGTGGTACTGTGATGTCCTGGCTTGTGCAGGGAGGTAAGATAACTAACCAAACTAAATAAGAAAAAAGAAATAACATTCATAAGAGGAAAGGAAGAAACAAAACCCATTCGCAAAATATATGATTGTTTACGAAGTAAACCCTAAAGAATCTGCAGCTAAGTAACTAAAACTAGAAAGAAAGTTTAGCAAAATATTTCTATACAAATTCAATGTTCAAAAATCGATTAAATTTTTATACACTAACGATAAACAGGTAGAAAATGAAAAATTTTAAAAGATGCTATTTGCAATTACATCAAAAAATATCAAGTACTTCCTTTTTTCGCTTGGGCATTACTTCCTCACAGGGCAGTTTAGAAAATGCCTCCAGGGAGAAAGCCAAAATAAGTGTGGGGCTCACTTGGTTACTTCCTTTTTCATCAGATTTGCAACTTTGTACTATTTGGTGTTGAATGTCTGAACACATCAATTTACACATACAGACACACACATGTGCACATATATATGTATTTACATATTTAGTTTTTTATGGAAGGAGGGTTTCATCTGATGCTGACTACTCCATCGCAACCTTAAATGAAGGATTGAAAAATAGCTTTGAAGCAACCCCCAGGAAAATAGAGTGTAGAGACATTGAGAAGAAAAGGAGGAATGAAAATATTAGAAATTGAGAGAACTAGTCCAGGAGATTCAATATCCAAACATTAGGAAGTTCCAGGATAGGATGGTATGAATTAATTATCTATGGCTGCTTGACAGATTGCCCAAAAACTCTGCAGCTTAAAGAAATAATAAGCATTTATCTCTCTCACAGACCGTGGCCAGGAGTTCAAGAATGGCTCCGCTGACTGGTTCTGGCTCAGGGTTTCTCGTGGGGGTCAACTGGATGCTGGCTAGGACTACAGTTTTCAGAAGACTTGACTGGAGCTGGGGGATCTTCTTCCAAGAAGGGTCATTGACATGACTAGCGAGCTGGCGCTGTTTGTTGATGGAAGATCTCAATTCCTAACCACGTGAACTTCTCCACAGGCAACTAGGGTAGCTTCCCCCAGGGCCAAATGATTAAAAAAAAAAAAAAAAAAACCAAGGAAGAAGCTTCAATGCCTTTTATGACTGGATTTGGATGTTGTACAACACGTCCCACAATATCCTACAATTCACACAAGTCATCCTTTTCCGTGCAGGAGGGGATCACACAAGAGTTTGAATACCAGGTGCAGGACCATTAGGGAAGGGCAAAAATAATCAAAGAAATAATAGAAGAAAATTTCCTACCAGAGAGGCTCATGAGTTTCCAGATTAAAGAGCCCTTCAAATTTCAAGCCCAATGGATTGAAATAGACGTCCTCCTCCACCTACAACACCCATCATGGATTTCAGACGTTGTTGTCAAAGAGAAAAATCTCACAAGATTCCAGAGAGGAAGTAAAAAGAGGTCACATACAATCCTTTAGAATCAGAATGGCTTCAGATGTCTCAAAAGCAACACTGTGAAACAGAATACAATGAAGTAATGGCTTTAAAACTCTAAAGGAAAGTTACTTTAAATATAAAGTTTTATACCCGAGATAAATCATCCATCCAGTTTCAGTGTAGCATAAAGACACTTTCAGACATTAAAAGGTATTTTTAAAAGTTTAACAAAGTTTTTTTTAAAAAAAGGTCTTCCACACACCCTTTCTCAGAAGCCTTGCGAAAACAGAGGAGTCAGGAAACAAGAGATTCAATACAAGGAAGAGGAGAAGGAAATCCCCAGAATGATGGTAAAAGGATTTCCCAACACAACAGCTGTGTGTGCTGAATGCAGAGGACAAACAGAACAGATCTGAGCAGAACAGAGCAGTCAAGAGTTTATTCCCCAAGACAATGAAATCAATAAAACACCTAATATCGAGAAGAGATTTACACAACTGGAAGACATTTACACAACCGAAGGAGAGTTTTGCAATTGAATTAGTGATAAGCTTTTTGAAAAAATAACTTTTTAAAAAATAGAAAAATAAACAAGTATTAATTCCAGAAAGAACAAAATGCTGGGCAGGAAAGGAAAAGCAATCATAGTTTACTACGTGGCTCAGCTGGAACTGGAATGTACAGAGTTATAAAAATGTAAACACAGAATACTGAGCTAACTAAATTATGATATTTAACTATATTGGGAGGATGGAGGAATGAAAAGTGTGTATGTTTATGATGATATGGTCCAGGGGTGTTAAAAGGGACTTAAATCCTCATTTTTCATAGTGGGAGATTAATAGACAATATCAAGAACTGAAAATCAACAAACCACAGTATAAGCATCTTGTGTAAAGAAGTAGACATAAATACCAAACAGCTCAACTGAAGTTGTTGAAACTGATGTCCTCTGGAGAGCAGGAATTATTGGAGGGTATGGGGGTGGGAGTGCTAATTTTCATCATTTGATGAGAAGGAGGAAGATTCTCTCATAGGTTAAATATTTCAGTTTTCTGGTCTTCTCAGCGTGAAGGACAAGACTGGGCATGTATTCAATAATCGTTGAGTGCCTTTCTAGGCCAGGCACTAAGCCAAGGGCTGGTGATTCAGAGTTGAATATGATGCAGTCCCTGCTCAGAAAGAATTCACAGTTTGGTAGGAGAGGCAACTAATGTTTGCAGTAAAATGTGACAAATGCAAAAGAACCGTTAAACACAAACAGCAGTGGGATCCCAAAGGGTAACTATCTCTGGTTAGGGAAAGTGGCACTGAGAAGGTGACATTTGGGTTGAACCTTAAAGAACATGTAAGAATTTGCAAGGTGGAGAATGGACCTACTGCGTGGTTAATCCCAGGCGATGCCCCAGCCTTGGACCCATGTCTTGCCTATCCTTCTTTACCAGACTTACGCATCTTCCTGTATTGTAGCAGATCATCAGAAACTTGCTCTTAGCTGCCTGTCCTACAGGAAAATACGTGTGAAGAGGTGTTCAGGACAGGTTAGGTGTGCTTCACTCCAAGGAACACATGCACTTGGGACCAGAGGGCAGCGTGGGTCCCCACACACAAAGGAATCACAATAGTTTTTTGGCCTAGCAGCTTACATTGACAGCATGCCTAACTACTTTTTTCTGACCACCACTAGGTGCCAGGTCATTACAAATATTCATTTTCTTCATTCACACGACAACCTTGTTGTTTTCGCATGAATCACATGGCCAATCAATGACAAGGCCAGGACTCAAGCTCGGGCCGACTTTTCACATCCATTGGCTGGTTGGGCTTCACAGCAACCCTATAAAATGGTTTGGAAAGGATGGGTACCCTCATTTGCAGATGGGGAATCCTGGGGCTTGGCGAGCTTTGCGGAGGACCCCCCCGGTGGGCTTCCTGATTCCTATTCAACTGAGGCCATTACCTTGAGGTAGAGGTCAAAGCCCCAACAGGCAGCGGGAGAGATATTTTGGGGTAGGGCTGTCTCCCTGCCATTCTCAAATCTCATCTTCTAAAGCAGCTGCCCATGGACCTCGGTGTCAGGTCTGCCCTGGCTGGCCCTGGGATCCTACTGTTCTGGAAAACTATGTGGAGGGACATTCCTCTCTGGCTCTGTCCTCACTAGGAGGTGGGATGGAGCTGCTGACCAGGGTCTGTCCCGGAGTAACCCTTTCTCCTGCCCTCCTTTAGGGAGATGGTAGGGATGCCATAAGCACATACACTCCATTGTCTTGAAACAGCATATAGGGTGCTAGACGGTAATCTCCTCTTCTATGGACTGCTTGGGTTATTCCATTGAGAACGGACCCTTGACGGGTTCAAGGAATGGAATAACTGGAGAGCTTGAATAATAGGGAACCAAGAGGAAGTCACATCCAAACACACATCACCACCCAATGTCCTTTGATACCCCTCAAGATCTACTGAGACTCTTTTTTGTCTGTCCTTTTGTCTGTTTTGGTATCTGTCTTTCTCTGTCTCCTCCCCCTGCATGCCCTCAGGTGTATCTTTGACCTGGTCTTCTCTCCCTCTCTTCGTTTCCCCCTTCTTTTCTCTCTCCATTTCCCCCTCAGCAATTCCTCCGTCTCTCACTTCCTCCTTTTCTTCTCCCACCTTTCCCCACCTCTTCTCTTTCTGGCCTCAATCCTTACCATGCCCACATCATTGCCACCTCCTTGCAGACCTGCATGTGTTTATGATTCATTGTTTCGTCTCAAGAGATTCTTGAATCACTTCTGTTAAAACGCAGGTGAGTTGAATTCGTTATATGTCAGGAAGAGTTGAATTCGTTATATGCCAGGAAAAGCACGAAATCACCTGAATTTAACTTTTTTTTTCAGCCATGGGCCTGTGGCTGAAGCAAAAATAAATCTCCCCCCATTTGGGTCCCCACACCCCTGTCCCTCAGCTGCCAGCCAGCATATTTGGCAGACGGAGCTGTGGGGGACAGAATCTTGTTACCCAATTCACAGCCTGGGCCAGAGTCGGAGGGCTGGGTCAGGCCTTCCAGCCAAGGCCGGGGAAGGCATGGGGCCCAGGGTGCTTGCTGCAGGACCCCGCGAGGCTGCTCCCACCTGCTCCTCCCGCCTGGCTGCCCACCCCTTCTGCGGGAAGGCTGCAGGAGGAGTCTGGCTGGAGGGGAGTCCCTGTCACAGCTTGTAACCTGGGCTGCCCCCATCCTGCATGCAGGCCAAGCTGTCAGGTTAGTGCCCAGCCCAGCACTGTTAAATTTATTGGACTCACATTTGAATAGGGGTTTAAAGTTACATAATGTTTTCACCTCCTAACAGCCTACCAGAGGAGCTTTCGTTGAGTCTTTAGAAATGAGCAAACAAGGCTCAGACAGCTTATGTTACACAGTTAGTCCAGGATAGAGTGGGACCCAAGGGCCCAATCAATGACAATCATCATCGTAAAACAGTAACAATAATGTAATGACGATAACTACATATCTTTTTTTTTTTTTTACATGGGCAGGCACTGGGAATTGAACCCGGGTCTCCGGCATGGCAGGTGAGAACTCTGCCTGCTGAGCCACTGTGGCCTGCCCAACTACCATATATCTTTTATATTAATCCTCCACTAATTGTTATATTTAATAACGGTTTTTGAGGAGGAAAATACCACATTAAAAAGAACACATTTTTTGTAAGATGATTCGAAAACATCAATGTGTTATTTTTTAAGTGGCAATTTAGGGTGGAGGAAATACCATCAAAGAATGGCCGCCCGTTGATTTATTATGTATATTAGCAATCTGTTGCTAAGTTTCAGATTCCCACCAACATAGCTTAAAAGCACACCCGTTTGTTATCTCCCAGTTCTGGAGTCAGAAGCCCAGCGGGACACGGCCGGGCCCTCTGCTGGGGCTGGAGTGGAGATATTGACCACCTGGGCTGTCATCTGGAGCTGGGGCCCTCTCCGAAGCTCACTCCTGTTGTTGGCAGAATTCAGCTCCTCACAGTTGTCACACTGAAGCCTCTGTTTTCTTGCTGCTATCAGTCAGCGACTGCCCTCAGCTCTGAGGGGCTGCTCTCTGGTCCTTGCCGGGTGGCTCCTTCCATCTAGGCCCTGGTGAAGCTCCCTGCAGCTAATCCCTTCCATGCTTCCAACTCAACTCGCTGACTTTTTCTTCTGCTACCAGCCAGAGAAAACTCTTTACTTGTAAAGGGCTCACATAATTAGGTCATGTTGATCTGGATAATCTTTCATTTTGGAAAGTCAACTGTGTGATACACCAGAATCTAAACGCAGGAGCAAATCCATCAAATTCACAGACCTGAGGGTCATACAGGACGCGTATGGGGGAGGGAGGAGGGGGGAGGCTATGCTAACACTCTACATATATTTCCTATTTAATAAGCAACTAGCATGTACCAATTTGTTTCCATTATCTCATTTAATTGTCATAATCACCTTATGCTACCTATATGATTATTTCCAATTTTCAGATAAGAGGACTAAGACTCAGCCAGGTTCAATGACTGCCCAAAGTCATATGCTTAGTAATCAGCAGAATTAAGGGACTTTCGATCCCCCCTCCTTCAACGGCCTCTCTTCTTTTTCCCCTGTGTGGGCTGCCTATGGCCATTCATAGGGCACTTCCATCAGAAATGCCTTCTCTGATTATCCAAACTCCAACCCATCTTCAATCCCACCTCCCCCATGGAGCCTCCCCCTGACCTCCCTCTCCCTGCCCCTATCTACCCTGGCACTAGAACAAACCCTGCTGAGACAGCGTTCTGCTTTACCTTTGTCAGCCTTCCCTCTGGCTGAGCTGTGGAAAGAGCACAGGGCTGGAAGGCTAGAGATGTGACACCAAGATTCTCTGCGGCCTTCGGTTGCCCTTCACACCGTGGGGAAGGCCTCCAAGACTTGCTACCTTAAAGGGCTCCCGTTGAGATCAAATAAAGTAAGGAGAGTGGATGTAGCTCAAAGGTTAAAGTACTGTCATGCCTGAGGGGTCCCACCTTTTTGCTTATTTATTTGTTTTGTTTCAGAAGCATATTTATTTATTTTTGGCTTTTTACTGATGTCATATACACCTGCAGAAACTGCACTAATCGTAATTGTGCAGCTCAAAGTATTGTCACAGAGTGAACACCGTAAACCCGTGTCGAGCAGACAGCGTGGGCAGCAGTGCAGAAGCCTCCTGCAGACGTGCCCCTTGGAACCCTCTGTCGTCAGTTCCCCAACTGCCTCCCCAAAAGCAGCCACTATTCTGACATCTAGGATTCTTGGTTAATTCTTTCTGTTTTGAACTTTCTGTAAGCAAAATCATGATGTGTGCATTCTTTTGAGGTTGGCTTCTTTCACTCAACATTATATTTTTTAGATACATCCATGTTCTTGCAAGCGACTCTAGTAATTCATTTTCATCGCTATATAGTGCTCCATTGTACGAATATACTGCAATTTACTTCTTCATCCTACCATTTAATGAACATCTTGGTTTTTTTCAACTTGGGGCCATTACTAAGAGTGTGTCTATGAACATCCTTGTATATTCCTTTAGTGAACATCTCCACGTGCTTTTCTGTGACCGAGTATCGTAGAGTATGTGGACACGCAACTTTGGAAAATATTGCCAGTTTTCCAAAACTCAATTCACACTCGTATCAGCAGTAGACGGCAATTCCAGTTACTAATATCCTTTCCAACCCTTGGTGATGTAGGTTTTAGTCATTTTGCAGGGTTCTCATTGTGATTTGATTTTGCATTTCTCTGATTACTGAAGAACTGTAGCACTGGTATCACTCTTAGACCAAGGCAAGAAAGCTGCAGATTCCAGTGTCATTTATAGTCAGGTGGTCTTCCTTATATTCTCATTTGTAGAGTTTGGGCACAGAATTGAGCTATAGTAAGAGGTCTTTAAACAGGAGGCATCAGGTGGTGCTCTTGATGCACCTGAGACTCAGACCAAAGCAGAGAGCGAATTTGGTGTGGAGGGTACACTGGAATTTCAGAGGCAGGATGGGGAACTAGGGGAGTCCTGACTTTATCCCCTGCAGCAGTGCCCTTAAATTCCGGCCAGAGGGTCCTGATCTAACTCTCCTTCAGCCATGACCCTCCCTATGGAGCAAAGAATCCAAGGGGCTCACCTCGTGGCCACGCCCACTCCCTCCTTTGGTGACCATGCTCCTGGTACTTAAGACCCTGGATTTCCTTGCCCAAATATTCCCAAGACCTTCACAGGCCACTTCCCCAGGTTAAAGGCAAAAACTTGCTAGAGTGTGGCTAGAGCTTGGATATGTAAGCTGTAGTGACCCCGCAGATGAGCATGAGGTTCTTTGCAGCCTCTTTGATGGAGCTCGTGATTGGAAGAGAAAGGATCTGGGCTAGGGGCCTGTCCTACCCAAAAGACCACATTCAGACACGGAACTCCCAGGATTCTGCAAGCCCTACCTTTGAAGTTGGCCATCCAGGTCACTGTGAATGTATTTGTGAAGGCAGGAGGAGCGAATATATGTTATTAACAATTTGCGAACTCGGTTTATAACTTTGAAGTATGGTAAGTGGGCTGCCACTAGATTTATGGATTCTGGGCCTCATGAATGCTACATGCAGGCCTGTCAAGGCCTTTCCACCTGAATATGGGCCACTTGGAAATCCTCTTTGTTCAGGAAGTTCCTGTTCAAATCTCTTGCCCTTGCTTTCCTTGGGTTATCTCACTCACTTTTGAGTGCCTTTGTGCCCCAGCCATTTGGAACCCCATTCTCAAGACCCAGGAGGAGGGGATGAAGGGCAACGTCTCAGCCAGGATAACCTCAGCAAGCTTCACCTCACCCTCCTGCTTCGTGGTCAAAAGTCAGTTTCCTGCCACTCTGTGGCCTGGAAGCCTGGAAAGCCACCATGCAATCCCACTGGAGCGCTGGCAGACTCTCCAGTCTGAGACAAAATTAACAGTCATTTTCCTAGGTCCTCGGCCCATGCTTAGGGCAGGCCTCGTGGACATGAAGGGGAGGGGAGAACTCCTCTATAGGGCAATGAGGATCTGTGCAACAATCCTAGACATGTCATTGGAGTTTTTCTTGCCCCCTCCAACTTCACTCAGCACCCTTCTCAAGAACTGTTCTCAAGACCTGGCCCACCTCTCACTTTCCTGCTGGCTCCTAGCTTCCCTGGAATGCCCTTCCCCCATCAAACGCAGCCTTCTGGGATGGCCACAGAGTGAGAATGGGTGACAACCTCTTTCCATGCTTTTTCCATCTGCCCTGAGCTCCACACTTCCAGCTAACCCTCCATTATCTACTGATGGGCAGAGAACCTGGGCCCCCCTGGATTCCCAGCCCTCTCTCTTCTCCCTTCTATCCTGACCTGCTCATGTATGGTCACGTTTGTTGAGCAGTCTGAGCCAGACCACCCCACTGAGCCCATTACTGCCTCCACTGAATGTCTTATAAGGTCCTCCAACTTAAGCACCCTTTCTCTCTCCCCAAACCTGTTCTTCTTCATGTTTCTGAACCTGAAATCATTTGACTGTTTCCTCTCCCCTCCAATTCCCCACCCACCTAACACCTGGTCTGGTCTGTCCTACCTCCTCAAAGTCGCTATTGTTGTGTCCATCTTCTTCTTTCCACCCCACAGCCACTACCCAGTTAGAGACCATTTCTGCAGCGGTCTGGGAGAACTCAGGCTGCTGTGTCTGTCTCCAGCCTTGCTCTGCTTCATCCTGTTCTCCCTATTGTGGCCAGGGGAATCTTCCTAAATAGTTCAAACATCTTCCAAGTGCCCCACTACCCAGAAACTAGAATTCCAGCTTCTGAGTCTGCCCTTCAAGGGGCTCGTTTCCTTATAAGGGTCACCAGAAAGCTCAGGTTGCCTCTTGTAGAGGGCATGGGAAGGCCAGGCCAGGATGTGTGGGGAAATCAGGAAAAGTGAACCTCAGCCGTGTGCTGGGCCTTCTGACAAGAGCCAGGAAGAGCCTCCAAGGAAGATCAAAGTGGACAGCAGGGAAAGAGCCCTGAGAGACAAGAGCACAGAGGAGGAACCCACAACTTGGGCCACCGGTAACCTCCTCAGTGATCCTTTTCTGTGCCTTTTTCCTTCTACCCTCAACAGCCAACAGCCTTTTTTTTTTTTTTTTTTTTTTTGCCCCCTAACTCTATTTTAAAATCCCCAAGGCAAGGATCTTTTGATCCAATCACCCCCAATATTCCTTTGGGACAGAGCAATCTTGGGGGACCACTTCATGGATAGCACTTGGAGCAGGTGCCTAGCCTGATCCAACCAACAGAGACCAGGGAGTTGGGGTTACAAGGTTTCACCCCATTCTATGGCATCAGCCAGGCCCCCACCCACCACTTCCAGTGGTCCAGCTATTTCCGAGCAGGAGGTGTCCTTCCAACCTCCCCATCCGTGCATATGCTCTTCTCACTTGGTACAAGCTGCTTTCAAGGCTTGATAAAATGCTGCCTCTCCCTCTCCTCCCACCCTTGCCCAAATCCCTCCAGCTAGACAGACCCTCATTCTGGGCTCCCCTAATGCTAGTTGCTTTCCACTTGTTAGCACCAATTTCCTTCTTTTTTAAAAGTTTTGAGTTGTTACCTGTCTGCCTCCGTAACTGGTTTGTAAACACTGTGAGGACGGAAGTGATTTTATCCATCTTTGTATTCAGTCCAAGTGCCTAATACAGAGCATTGCATGTATTAAACATTCAGTTTATACTTCATTAGATAAAGTAAAAAAAAAAAAAGATAGACCAGTTCAGTGGATGAGCCCCAAATTATTTATCATTCTCTTAGATACATCATATATATGTATGTATGGGATGTATCTAAGAGATAAGAAATGGGAGCTCAAAGACCCCCATCTCACCTTGCATCAGTTCTAGGGTCTTTTCCTCTGTCCCCACTGGCGGCCTGCACGGGGAGCAGGTGGGTGCTGGGGGGGCAGGTGGGCACGCGGGGAGGAATGTGGGCACCTGGGGGGCAGGTGGGCGCACGGTGGGCAGTGTGGGCGCGCAGGGAGCAGGTGGGAGCACAGGGGGCAGGTGAGCGCGTGGGGAGCAGTGTGGGCGCAGTGGGCAGGTGGGCGCGTGGGGAA
>PVIY010052879.1:0-14971 GCA_004026745.1 Myrmecophaga tridactyla | reverse complement strand
CTACTCCTATCTTCTGCCTCTTGAAATCTAACATTGTAGGTTTCCATTGTTTTTTTTTTTCACCTCTTCTACTGTGTCTTTCATTCCCATAAGTTCTGTGATTTGTTTTTTCAGACTTTTGATTTCTTCTTTTTGTTCATTTCTTGCCTTCTTTATATCCTCCCACAATTCATTGATTTGATTTTTGATGGGGTTTTCCATATCAGTTCAAACATTCTGAGTTAATTGTTTCAACTCCTGTATCTCATTTGAATTGTTGGTTTGTTCCTTTGACTGGGCCATATCTTCAATTTTCCTAATGTGATTCGTTATTTTTTGCTGGTGTCTAGGCATTTAATTACCTTAATTAGTTTATTCTGGAGATTGTTTTCACTTTTTTTGCCTAGGATTTTCTTGCTGAATGACTTTGTTGTCTATCTGTTCTTTGACATTCAGTTCAGCTTATTCTGGACCACTAGCTTAGGTTTTGTTTAACAGAGCAGAATTTTTCAGCTCTTGTTTTCTTGTTTCTTGCCCTGCCTCTATGGAGCCTTTCCCCCACCCCCACCTAGGAAGGTCTACTTAGGTATTGTAGACCCCAGCCAGATTTTCCCAGACCAAACTGGCCTCCTGTCAGGAGCAAAGAGTCACCTGCGTGAGTTTTCCCTGAGGGTGAGACCCAGCAGGTTGAAAAACTTTCCTGTGAAGTCTCTGGACTCTGCATTTTTCCTATCCTGCCCAGTATGTGGTGCAGTATGTGGCCTGCAGGTCCCACCAGCATAAGGTGATGCGGTACCTTTAACTTTGGCAGACTCTCCCTGCTGGGGCATGGTGGAGACAGAGGAGAGGTTGTGGGCTGGCTTTAATCGCTTCAAATTTCCAAACCCTGGGGTCTGAATTCCTTGAGGGAGGGAATCCACTGGCTTCCCCACCCCTCTCCAGGGGAAGGTACAGTCTCCAGACAAGCTCTCAAAGAAGCCTATGCCTGTGGCAGTTGCAGCCTGAGAAGCCTTGCAGCTATATCCAAAGGCAGTCAAGCCTTTGTAGAAACACAGTCACAAAAAAAGAGAAAAATCTTCCCGGAGCAAGACTCCTGTTCCTCAGGTTTGCCAATCAAGAGCATAAGTTGGTATGTTGCTTTGTATACCTTCAGATCCTATGACCCCCTCCTCTCCTTCAGGGCCCAGACCCTTTCAAGTATTATGTGCTATCCGATCCAAAAAACCTCTGTTTCATTTTTTTCTTTTTCCGTCAGCCCTGCCGCCTCAGCTCCGGAGCAAAAACCAGTGACCTCTGCTTTGGCAAGGTTCACCTGAGCTGGGGGCCTATTTTAGCAGTCAGAATTTGTTAATTAATTCCACAGTTGGCCTTTGGTTGGGCTCAGCCCCTGCTGCTGGTAAGGTCTCTTTCCTTTTCCGTCGGGGAAGCAGCCTGTGGGGGAGGGGCACTGGCCGCGACGACTTGGGGAACTCACGGTTCTGGGGAGGCTCGCAGCCGGTCCAGCTGGTCCAGACTGGGGTATGCTGTGTGTCCAGTCACTGGCGTGGCCCCAGGAGCTGTTCTGTACTGTTTCTGGCTATTTAGTACCTGCTCTGGAGGACAAACTAAATCCCACGCCTCGCTAAGCCGCCATCTTGGCACTTTCTCTCCTCTTTAGATTTTAATTTTCTTCTTTGGTTAATAGTCACAATTTTATTGCTTGTGCCTTTTTGGCAGGTTGACTTAAATCCTTTATGGAAAAAGGTGTGGTGTACAGAAATATCTAGAAAATAAATGATCATTTCTCCTTTTTTTTTTAATGCTCATTTCTTATAACTTCATGTCATGTATCGATTTGGTTCTCTGTTTCTCCACCAGCCTAGAGGCTCCAGGAAGACAAAGTCACCTTTGTGTCCCCGTGTTGGTCAAATGCCAAGGACAAAGAGGGTGTTCAAGTGTGTAAAGAATGAATGAGTGAGTGAATGGAGGAAGCATGGGGAGCTGGTACAGTAGGTAGGTTGCCTTCAATTTCCACCCCTCCCCGTGTCTACACCCCTCTGTGCTGCGATGGTGCTGCTTCTCCCATCAAGGAGTGGCATCTGCATCTCTCCCTCTTGATCCTGGGCAGCCTCGTGACTTTCTTTGACCAATAGAATGTGGAGGAAGTAACTTTTTACATGACTTTTGAGGCTAGGCCTTAAGAGGCCTTGCAGAACTCCTACTCAAGCTTTTGGACTCCTGCCCGGCTGCGAGGAGGACCAGCCTGGTCTGGGCTGCTGGAGGATGAGAGACCCAGTGCAGGACGTCCAGCTCTCTGGGCTGCCACCTGGTTGCAGCCTCACATGTGACCCAGGCAAGACTAGAAGAACCACCCAGCTAAGGCCAGTCCAAATCACTGCAGCAGCGAATTGTGAGAAATGATACATTTTGTGGATTTAAGCCACTAATTTGGGGGTGTTTTTTATGTAGCAAAACTTGCTGATACAGAAGCAACCCAACCCCTTCATTTCACTGAAGAGGAAACTGAGGCTCATTTCTGGGATATGCTTTACCTCATTGGAACCTGACTTAGTGGCCAATTCAGGACTTGCAGCCAGGCCTACTGACTTTCAATCTAGTCCTCGTAGGATTCCAGAACTGCCCCTTTTCCACCTGGTTTTCATATAACTCAAGGTTATTTTCTGGGAAACTTGTTAACATGGTATTACAGCCAGCTGGATTTCTCCACAACTTTGGGCCCTAGGTACCACAAACCATTTCCTGGGTCACTTCAGAAAGGTAAATGGGGAGACAGGTATAAAGCCCTTCTTAGACTAGAGTTAACAGCAGGGCTGAGACTGCTCTCCTGACTGCTTGCAAGGTTGGCCCTTGGCTGGCATCTGGAAACTTGGATTTTGAGAGGATTCCCATCAATCTCTGTGCATAAACTACAAACCACATGGTTCACGTGGTAACACCTGCTTTCCTTTCCTCTACCTTCCAGGCAAAAGGTGCTACACATTGAGCCCTGTCATGGTCAGGGTCATGTGTCAACTTGGCCAGGTGGTGGTGCCTGGTCATTTAGTCGGGCAAATGCTGGCTTGTCTGTTGCTATGAGGCCATTTCATGGACTTAAATCATGATTATGTCAGCTGTATCCACAGCTGATTGTGTTTGTAATCAGCTAAGGGGAATGCCATCTGCAATGAGTGATGCTTAATCTAATCAGTGGAAGGCTTTTAAGGAGGATTCAGAAGAGACAGTCTCTCTTCCTGCTTCAGCCAGTGAGCCTCTCTTGTGGAGTTTGTCCAGACCCTTTGTCGGAGTCACCATCTTCACAGCCTGCCCTACAAACTTTGGACTCTACATTCCCACAGTTATATGAGGCATTTTTAAAAAATTTATATCTATGGACATCTCTTGCTGATTCTGTTTCTCTAGAGAACCCTAGATAATACAAGCCCCCAGTAAAAATCCTGGATGCTGAGTCTCTGATGAGTGTCTCTGTAGACAGCATTTCACATCTTCATAATTTGTGATTGGAGGAATTAAGTGTGTCCTGTGTGACTCCACTGGGAGAGGACTCTTGGAAGCTCATGCCTGGTTTCCTCCGGACTTTGCCTCTTGTGCCTTTTCCCTTTTGCTTTGAATCCTTTCCCTGTGATAAATCCTAGCCACAATTATGACTCTGTTCTGCGTCCTGTGAGTCCTCCTAGCAAATTGTTGAACCTGAGGGTGGTCGTAGGGACTGCTGACCCACGCCCTAATGCGGCGGCCAGACCCAATGGATGTGTCTTGCTCAGGCCATGGTTTGGCATCTGGGATTCCTTCTTGTCTGAAGAGCTGTTTGGGTGGATCAGTTAACAACGTGGAGTTTAGTTTAACAGCTTGGAGGAAGGTAGCCCAGGAGGAGGGTCCCTTCCACTGTAGGGAGGAAAGGCTTTGGTAGAATCAACAGTTGGGAAGCCATAGACATCTACATTCAAATCCTGACTTAGCCTTTGCTAGTTGTGTGACCCACTCTGAACCTCCTTTTCTGTCATCTGCAGAATGGGACCAGTTAAGATTAGGTTTAGTTATATGACACAGAAAACTGAAATTACAATAGTTTAAATAAATTAAGAGATTTATCTCTTATGAGAAAGAAGCCTGAGCTAGGCAATATAGGACTGCCCTGGAAGCACCATGGTCAGCAGGGATCCAGCCTCCTTCCAACTTTATGCCTCTGTCCTCAAGATCTCCTCATGGTCCAAAGTGACTGCTAGATCTCTAACCATTGTGTCTGTATTCCAAGTAGGAAGAATTATGAAGATGGGAAGGACAAAAAGAGGACTCCAAGGTGTGTAAGACCCTCTTTTAAAAGGCCTTCCCAGAAGCTTTTTCTTGCCTGAGGTCACCCTTTCTGCCTCAAATGGGGCTCTGCTCCCCACATGTGTTCTAAGCAAGAGGTCCCTCCATTGTTGGTGGGACAAAACATGGCAGTCTCCAAACATAGAGTCTGGGCGGGCGCGGGGGGGGGGGGTCCCCAGACAATCACTGCTGCTGCGAATGGAGTACACACTAACTGCCAGGCGCTGTTCTAAATGCTTGCACATGATCCCATTTAATCCTTTTCACAACTCGATTAGGTGTATTATTACCATCCCCACTTTCTATGTGAAACTGAGTTCAGAGAGGTTAAGTCACTTGTCCAAGGTCACACAACCAGGAAGAAGCAAAACTCAGACTCAAGCCCTCAGCTATCTGACTTAGACACACACCCTGAACTGTAGGCATCGCTTCAAACATTTAGAAAGAAGTTCAGCAGCCTGCCTTCTTCCTTATCTGCCCAACCCCTCAGAAAAGAGATAGGAAGGGTCCAGCATTTGAACTGAGTCATAGCAAACCCACAAGGGTGACACTTTCTGTTTGCCCCAAAGCTCAAGATTCTTCACCCAGATGTAGCTGGCTGGAGGTTGAGAGAACTGGAAGGAGCTTAGAGGTGATTAAATTCAAGGACCTCATTTTATAGATGGGGGGAACTGAGGCCTAGAGTTGGAGGGGCTTATCCAAGTGAGTTAGGAGCAGGACCGGCCCTTGGATGCATTTAGACTGCAGAGTGAGTGCACCCATCCATCCATGCTTCCATCCATCCATCCATCCATCCATCCATCCATCCATCCATGCATCCATCCATTATTGAAGACCTATTATGTGCCAGGCACAAGGGAGACAAAAATACCTGTCCTTGTGGAGCTTACATTGAGTCCCTGGGCTGGCAGGAGGTTTTCTCATTTTTTCCCATGGACTTGGGACATGGGAAAGGCTGGCAGAATGGAGCATCCTCACACTCTGGGACTGCTGATGGGAAAGGCTGGCAGAATGGAGCATCCTCACACCCTGGGACTGCTGAGGGCTGATGTGCTGGTTTGAATCTGTCACGTACCCCAGAAAAACCTGTGTTCTTTTCATCCATCCCTGTGGGTGCAGACTTATTGTGGGTGGGGATTTTTGCTGAGATTGTTTCCATGGATGTGGGATCCAGCCCATTCAAGGTGGGTCTTAATCTTCTTGCTGGAGTCTTTCATAAGAGGAGAAAAGTCAGAGACATATAGTGAGAGCTGAGAGACAGAAACGCCCCCAGGAGAAACAAGCAAGTTTGTTTGTTTCAGAAATCAAGAGACATTTTGCAGAGAAGGATCAACAGACGCCATGTGACTTTCCATGTGACAGGGGAGCACCAGAAGCCAGCAGCCTTTCCTCACAGAAGCTATCTCCCTCCTGATGCCTTAATGTGGACATTTTCATGACCTTAAAACTGTAAATTTATAACCTAATAAATCCCCTTTGTAAAAGCCAATCCATTTCTAGTATATTGCCTTCCAGCAGCTTTGCAAACTGAAACAGCTGACCTGTGAGGTTGCAGCTGTGGGTGGGCTTCTAAAGCACAGGGCTCTCCTCAGATCCATCACTCCTCATCCAAATTTGGCCACAAGGTTTGCTGGGAGCCAGTGGCACAGCCCTCGGGACAGAAGAAAGCTGAACCCCAAGGACAGCCCCAACCCAGTAAGGCATAGGCAGGGCTGGGAGGTCAAAGGCAGCAGAACAGGCTCACGGGCTCAAGTTCACTTCCAGGAATTGCCTCTGACAACATAATCACACATGTGTGGAAAGGTGGGGCACACAGGGTTTCCTCCCAGCATCGCTGATAACCATGAAATCGGGAAGAGACTAAGTGCTCATCACAGGCAACCTGTAGTAAATTACACCGCAGCCGGGGGATGGGCCAGAGCGAGTCAGTCAAATGGCACATTAAAATGATGACGGAACATCCAAGCGTCCTTTGGGTGTAAGTAAACACAATTCAGACTGGCTTAAACTGGGATTTACTGTTTCAATCCCTGGAGAGTTGGGGATGAGAATGTCTTGGGGACACATAGCAGAGACTCCAAATGTCCTTGTTAATTCTCTCTCCTTTCCCAATTTCTTGTTCTGTCTCTCTCTTGTTCTCTCTCGCTCTGATTCTCTCCTTCTGTCTTTGTCTCTGCTGTTTCTCTCTCTGGCTTTCCCCACAGCACCGCCAGCTTGGCCACAGGCTGACATTAAATCACGGCTGAGCCCTGTGAGAGGTGAGGGACAGTCTCGCCCAACCCACAAGGCAAAGGGCAGTTACTAAAAGGAAGGAAAACTCAGAGGACACAAACAACAGATGTCCAACTTTTGTTATTGTTGTCTTTTTTGTTGCTCTTGTGATTTTTTCCCCCCAGTTTTATAGCCTATTCTGTTTCCAGAGTTGCTTTTAAATTTTTAAAAAAATTTTATTAGAGAAGTTGTGGGTTTATAGAACAATCATGCAGACACTGCAGCGTTCCCACATACAGCACCCTCACACACACAGTTTTCCTTATTATTAACACTTTGCATTAGTGATGCTTTTGTTATAATTGATGAAACAATATTATTATAATCATGCTAGTAACTATAATCCATGGTTTACATTAGGGCTCACTGTTTGTGTTGTGCAGTCCTGTGTGTTCTTTTAAAATTTTAACAACATATATGCAATCTAAATTTCCCCCTTTTAACCATATTCAATATATAGTTCAGTGGTGTTAATTGTATTCAAAATGTTGTGCTACCATCACCACCATCCATTACCAAAACTTTTCCATCATCCCAAACAAACTCGGTAGCAATTAAGCATTAACTCTGATCCCTACCCGCTCCCTGGCCCCTGGCAATAAGCTGTTTCTGACTCTGTAGTTTCTGACTCTACAAATTTGCTTATTCTAATTATTCCTTGCAGTGGGACCATATAATGGCTTGTCCTTCTTTCACTCAACATGATGTCGTCAAGTTTCATCCATGTTGTCACCTGCATCAGAACATTATTCCTTTTTACAGCTGAATATGTACACCACATTTTGTTAATTTCTTCATCTATTGATGGGCATTTGGGTTGCTTCCATCTTTTGCCAATTGTGAGAAGGCGCTGTGAACATTGGTGCACAAATAACTGTTCAAATTGCTACTTTCAATTCTTTGGTGTATATGCCTTGTTCTAGTTTGCTAGTTGCTGGAATGTAATATACCAGAACTAGAATGGCTTTTTAAAAAGGGGAATTTAATAAGTTGATAGTTTACAGTTCTAAGGCTGAGAAAATGTCCCAATTAAAGCAAGTCTATAAAAATGTACACATTAAGGCACCAACAAGAGGTTACCTTCACTCAAGAAAGGCCGATGACATTCAAGGTTTCTGTCTCCACTGGAAAGGCACATGACGAACATGGTGGCATCTGCCAGCTTCCTCTCCAGGCCTCTTGCTTCATGAAGCTCCTCCGGGAGTGTTCTTCTTCATCCCCAAAGGTCTCTAGCTAAGTGGGCTCCCACGGCTCTCCTCATTCTCCAAAATGTTTCCTCTTTTAAAGGATTCCAGTAAACTAATCAAGACCCATGTGAAATGGGTGGAGTCACATCTCCCTCTATTCAAAAGTTAATACCCACAACTGGGCAGGTCACATCTGTGGAGATAATCTCATCAAGAGTCTGACCTAGTACAGGATAGGGATTAGAGGAAAGGGCTGCCTTTACAAAATGGGACTAGGATTAAAGCATGGTTTTTCTAGAGTACATAAATCCTTTCAAACCAGCACGTACCTACAAGTGGGATTGCCAGATGGTATGGTAATTCTATTCTATTCTTTCTCATGACTGCCACTCCAGTCCCATTTTACAGTCCTACCAACAATGAACGAGTGTTCCTATTTCTCCATAACCTCTCCCACACTTGTTATTTTCTCTCTCTCTTTTTTTTTTTAAACAGTAGCCATTCTAGTGAATGTGAAATGGTACCTTGTTGGGACTTTGATTTGCATTTCCCTAATGGCTACTGATTTCGAGCATCTTTTTATGTGCTTATTGACTACTTGTATATGTTCTTTGGAGAAATGTCTATCCAAGTCTGCCCATTTTAAATTGGGATGTTTATTTTTTTTGTTGTGAGTTATAGGATTTATTTATATATTCTGGATATTAAACCCTTATTGAATATGTAGCTTCCAAATATTTTCTCCCATTCTGTATGTTGACTTTTTACTTTCATGATGACGTCCTTAATTTTGATGAAGTCCCATTGATCTATTTTTGTTCTTGTTGTTGCTTGTGCTTTTAATGTAAAGCCTAAGAAACCACTGTCCAACACAAGGTCCTGAAGATGGTTTCCTATGTTTTCTTCTAGGAGTTTTTAGTTTTGGTTCTTATATTTAGGTCTTGGTGCATTTTGAGTTAATTTTTGAAAATTGTATAAGGTAAGAGTCCGCCTTCATCCTTTTGCATAAGGATGTCTAATTTTCCCAGCGCCATTTGTTGAAGAGACTGTTCTTTCCCTATTGAGTAGACTTGACACCCTTGTTAAAAATCAGTTGTCCATGGATGAGTGGGTTTCTTTCTGAATTCTCAGTTTGATTCCCTTGGTCTATATGTCTCACCTTATGCTAGCACAATGCTGTTTTTGTTTTTGTTTTTTCCTTTTAATAATGGAAATGTATTAGCTTATAAGCATAGAGTTTTGAGGCTGAGGAAATGTCCAAATTAAGGCACCATCAAGGAGTTGCATTCATCCTCAAGACGGGCTGCTGGGGATCCCGGGATCTTCTGTCATATGTCAAGGCAAGTGGTGGCATCTGCTGCTCTGTCCCTTTTCTTCTAAGTTTCCTTGCTTTCATGGATTTTTTGCTCTTTGACTGAATTTAATTCTCCTATAAAGGACTCCAGTAAAAGGATTAAGACCAAACCTGGGCCACGCCTTAATGAAGTAATCTCATTAAAAGGTCCTACTTACAATGGATCCATACCATAGGAATGGATTAACTTTAAGAACATGCTTTTCTGGCGGTACTTACAGTTTCAAACCACAACTTCTCAGTTATTAACCATTTTGATAGATATTTAGTTTACTCTGTTCAGTGTTACCCAATTCATATGATAATACCCATCATATAGGCACTTAATAAATATTTGCTGAGTGAATGCTGACCTCCCACATGAAAACATGCATGAATATGAGATTTAGCAAAGCCCATATCTGCAAGGTTGAATTAGAGTCCATTTTCAGATAATCCTTCTTTTGTTAATTTATTTTTATATTTGTTAAATTAATTCATGATCAGTATTCATAAATTCAAATAACTCTTATAAGGATTTTACTTTTTAAAAAATCAGCTTCCTGCTAACTTCTTTGTTCTTTTCATTTCCCATTCCCTTGATGCTATAACTTTTTCTAATCCCCTATGTCTAAATAATATGTGTGTGATGCTGTCTTTTGATTTTTAATTTTAGGGTTATCTTCTTACATCCCATTGTGGAAAATCAGAATTCAGCTTTCTTTAATACGCATGTCCCCAACACTGTGCAAACAAACTTTTTTTGGCTCATCTCTAAGTATAATTGTATCAGAACAATTGTTTGAATCAAAATTGGCATAAATGGACCATGCAGGCAGAATTCACACCTGGGCCACCCTTATTCTATGGTTCCATTTTTTCTTAAACTTTTTTATTGTACAGTGTAACATATACACAAAGTAAAGAAATAAAAAGCAGTGATTTTCAAAGCACTCGTTAACAATTTGTTACAGAACAGGTCCTAGAGTTTGTCATGGGCTACCATACGATCCTCTAAGATTTTTTTTCCTTCTAGCTACTCCAGAATATAGGAGGCTAGAAGGCTTAAATATTTTTTATCATCACAACTGACTTTTCTTCTTCTTTTTTTGGTGAAAAATAACGTATATACAAAAAACCAATAAATTTCGAAGCACAGCACCACAATTAGTTGTAGAACATATTTCAGATTTGACATGGGTTGCAATTCCACAATTTTAGGTTTTTACTTCTAGTTGTTCTAAGACACTGGAGACTAAAAGAAATATCAATTTAATGATTCAGGATTCATATTCATTTGTTAAACCCTATTTTTGCTGTATAACTCCACCATCACCTTATAATGCTGTTTTGATTACTGTAGCTTTGTAATATGTGTTAAAGTCAGGAAATATGAGTCCTCCAACTTTGTTATTCTTTTTCAAGATCATTTTGACTATTTGGTGCCCTTTATTTACTCTTCCATATAAATTTGATGTTTGGCTTTTCCATTTCTGCAAAGAAGACAGCTGGAATTTTATTGGGATTGCATTCAATTTGTCAATTGCTTTGGGTAGAATTGACCTTTTAATGATATTTAAATCTTCCGTCCTATGAAAATAGCATGTCCTTCTGTTTATTAATGTCTTTGATTTCTTTTAGCAATGTTACAAGTCCTTTACATCTTTGGCTAAATTTATTTCTAAATATTTGATTCTTTTAGTTGCTACTGTAAATGGAATTTTTTTCTTGATTTCCTCTTCAGACCATTCAATACTGGTATACAGAAACACAGATGATTTTTGCATATTGATCTTGTATCCCATCACTTTGATGAATTTGCTTATTAGCTCTAGTAGCTTTGCTGTGGATCTTTCAGAGTTTTCTCTATATAGGATCATGACATCTGCATATACGGAAAGTTTTACTTCTTGCTTTCCACTTTGGATGCTTTTTATTTATTTTTCTTGCCTGGTTGGTCTGACTGGAATTTCCAGTACAATGTAGAATAACTGATAACAGGGGGCATCCTTGTCTTGTTCCAGATTTTAGAGGGAAAGCTTTCAGACTTTTAGCATTGAGTATGATGTTAGCTGCGGGTTTTTTACAGGTGACCTTTATTATATTGAGGAAGTTTCCTTCTATTCCAAGTTTTTAAGTTTATTTATCAAAAAGTGATGCTGGATTTTGTCAAATACCTTTCTGTGTCAATTGAAATGATCATGTGATTTTTCCCTTTTATTTTATTAATGTGCTATATTAGATTAATTGATTTTCTTATGCTGAACCACCCTTGGTTCCACTTGATCATGGTGAATAATTTTTCTAATGTGTTGTTGGATTTGATTTACTGGTCTTTTCCTGAGGATTTTTTGCATCTATATTCATTACGGGACATTGATTTGTGATTTTCTTTTCTTGTGGTATCTTTATCTGGTTTTGGTTTTAGGGTGATGTTGGTATTAGGGTGAATTCATTAGGAAATTTTCTCTTCTGTTTAATTTTTTGCAAGAGTTTGAGCAGGATTGGTGTAAATTCTTTTTGAAATGTTTGGCAAAATTCACCACTGAAGCCATCTGGTCTGGGTTTTTCTTTTTTTGTGATTTTTTTTTGCATGTGTGTGTTTTACCTTTGCAGTAGTTCATGCAAGAACTTATATTTGTAGTGTTAATCAGTGGGACACATGAGTCTATACAACACCTTTCAATCATGTTCGTGTTCAATATGGTAATATTACATACAGACCCACTAAAGAACCGCTTTCACTTCTATCTGTTTCCTTACATGGGAGTTCAACCTCATTAGCTAGTTGTTCACCCATCTCTAGGTTCTATGTATCTCTAAGTCCCCTATATTCTGTACTACAAGCCTGTGATTTTACCTTTACCATGGCCATAAAAATGGAGTCATATCTATCCTTTTGTGTCTAGCTTATTTCACTCAGCATTATGTTCTTAAGGCTCATCCATCTTGTCATGTACTTCAGGACATTATTTCGTCTTACTGCTGCATAGTATTCCATTGTATGCATATGCCACGTTTTGTTAATCCACTTGTCTGTTGATGGGCACTTGGATTGTTTCCATCTTTTGGCCATTGTGAATGATGAGTTTTTTTGTGTTTATCACTGATTCAATCTCTTTACTTGCTATTGATCTGTGGAAGTTTATTTCTTCTTGAATCAGTGTGGGTAGTTTGTGTGTTTCTAGGAATTTGTCCATTTCATCTGGGTTATCTAATTTGTTGGTGTACAATTGTTCATAGTATCCTCTTATAATTCTTTTTATTTCTGTAAGATCAGTAGTAATGTTCCTATTTTCATTTCTGATTTTAGTCATTTACATCTTTTCTCTTTTTTCTTTGTCAGTCTAGCGAAATGTTTGTCAATTTTATTGATTTTTTCAAAGAACCCAACTTTTGTTTTCATTGATTCTTTATATTGCTTTTTATTCTCAATTTCATTTGTCTTCACTCTAATCTTTATTTCTTTCTTTCTGTTCACTTGGGGTTTAGTTTGTTCTTCTTTTTTGAGGTCCTGCAGTTGTGAAGTTAAGTCTCTGATTTGAGATCTTTCTTCTTCTTTCAAAATTTTTATTAGTAAAACCAATCTACATACAATATGAACATTCTTTTTTTCATCACATCGTTGTATATTCATTCATCATTTCTTAGAACATTTGCATCAATTTGGAAAAAGAAATAAAAAGAAAAAAGAAAAAATTCATACATACCATACCTCTTACCCCTCCCTTTCATTGATCACTAGCATTTCAATCTACTCAATTTATTTTAACATTTGTTCCCCCATTATTTATTTATTTTTAGTCCATATGTTTTATGCATCTGTCCATAAGGTAGATAAAAGAAGCATCAGACAGAAGGTTTTCACAATCACACAATCACATTGCGAAAGCTGTATCATACAATCATCTTCAAGAAACACGGCTACTGGAACACAGCTCTACATTTTCAGGGAGTTCCCTCCAGCATCTCTGTTATGCCTTAACTAAAAAGGTGATATCTATTTAATGCATAAGAATAACATCCAGGATAACCTCTCGACTCTGTTTGGAATCTCTCAGCCATTGACACTTTACTTTGTCTCATTTCTCTCTTCCCCCTTTCGGTTGAGAAGGTTTTCTCAATCCCCTGATGCTGAGTCCCAGCTCATTCTAGGATTTCTGTCCCATGTTGCCAGGAATATCCACACCCCTGGGAGTCCTGTCCCACGTGGAGAGGGGGAGGGTGGTGAGTTTGCTTGTTGTGTTGGCTGAGAGAGAGAGGCCACATCTGAGCAACAGAAGAGGCTCTCTTGGGGGTGACTCTTAGGCCTAATTTTAAGTAGGATTAGCCTTTCCTTTGTGGGGTTAAATTTCATATGAACAAACCCCAAGATTGGGGGCTCAGCCTATTGCTTTGGTTGTCCCCACTGCTTGTGAGAATATCAAGAATTCTCCAGTTGGGGAAGTTGAATTTTCCCCCTTTCTCACCATTTGCAAATACTTTTTAATTCACTGTTCAAATCTTTCTGGGATTTATTGAGGCATCACTCTGGACAAACCTACAAAATCTCATGCCCTACTCAAGGTTCCATGTACTTATGGTGTTCAATTAAGCTGCCCACATAAGTTAAATTAGAAAATTCTTCTTTTTTAATGTAAGCAATTAGAGCTATCCATTTCCCTCTTAGCACTGCCTTTGCTGCATCCTATATGTTTTGTATATTGTGTTTTTGTGTCTCAAGGTATTTCCTAATATCCCTTATGATTTCTTCTTTGACCCATTGGTTGTTTAAGAGTGCATTTGCATGAGACCAAAGGAAGAGATGTTTATTACATCCAAAATTTAAATTTTCTGTCACACACGATCTAATAACTATCTGTTCAGTGTATTTAAACGACCTAATCACATGGAACCCAGAATAGGAAAAGAGATCTTTTTACTCTGTATAGGTTATTATAATACACTGATACATTCCAGAGTATTTGGGCAGAAAATAAAAAGGTATTTGCAAAATCCTTTTAGAGACAGGAGAAAAAAAAATGAAACAATTAAACATTCCTACAGGAAATTCCTGATATTTTCTCAAGCATTAGGAATCCATATTTAATAACCCAAACCCTTTATCTTGAGACTTGCCCTTATGAAACTTATTTCTGTAATAGTGAAGCTAAGCCTATTTATAATTTAGCCTAAGAATCATCCCCAAGAGAACTTCTTTTGTTGTTCAAATATGGCCTCTCTCTCTAAGCCAACTCAGTAAATAAACTCTCTACTCTCCCTGCTACATGGGACATTACTCCTAGGGTTGTAAGTCTCCCTGGCAATGTGGGACATGACTACCAGGGATAAGCCTGGCCCTGGCATCGTGGATTGAGATTGCCTTCTTGACCAAAAGGGGGAAGATAAATGAAACAAAATAAAGTTTCAGTGGCTAAGAGATTTAAAATAGAGTCTGGAGGTCATTCCAGAGGTTATTCTCTTATGCAACCTTCAGCCTGATATTGCAAATTGCCAAAGTATGACAAGCCATAACCAACATCATTCCTGAAAACCCTAAAGAATACTCAGAGCCCTATCTAAGACTCTATAAAAGTTTTACCTATTAAGTTTATTTTTTACAGGAACTTACAGCTTCCAGATGGCTCCTATACCAGATAAGCCCTGAAACCCAGAGGTACAAGTGTCTCCAAAAACACCAACCAGTTTTATTTCTCTACTTCATCATATCAACACCCCTTTACAGTATAAAGAAGTTAGAATTGTCATTGCCCAGATATCCCTGCAGATTGAGAAGATGCTCAAGAGAGGGAGGAGTTGTAACAGAGAAGACAGGAGTTAACAAATAATTATGACTAGTGACTCATTATATAAATATTTCTTTTTAATTTCTGGTGTATTAAAATAGCCAGAA